>LT642247.1:0-28404 GCA_900128585.1 Stramenopiles sp. TOSAG23-3 | reverse complement strand
CTTACACCTATTGTCGAAGCAGGATTTGCCGTGGTGAGGTGTTGGAACAAACCGCATTCCTCGCCCTTGGCGGGCGGGGACCCGTACACACTGTACTACGTATCTCTATTCTACTATGAATAATATGAGTAAACGACAACTTCAGAAACTTATGAGTAATACATTTTAAATTCCAATTTATCATCTGGAGAGGAGGAGAGGAGAGGAGAGGAGAGACCACCACCGGAAGAACGAGAAATAGAACTGTTACGTATGCTGTGTTGATGTTATTTTATTAATTATTATTATTTAACTCCCGTGAAAATGGAAGTTCGACTAGTTATATTGCCGAAATGCACCCTTGCCAGTCATACACAGCATTTTATCTCTCACACACAGAGCGCTGTAAAAATACGACTGTATCATAGGTAGTGAGTAGCCCCATTATTTATGGCATGCGTCGGGCGACAATTTGACGATGGCTCTTACTCCAAAGGACCTCGCATTATACCGGCGGAGAGTTCAAAACGACGCTGCGGCACCTCGTGTTGATCTACCAAACCTAGAGACGCTCCGACATCTCATGAAGATGCACATATCTAATGTTCCGTTCGAAAACCTGAGTGTCTTGCTCCAAGAACCCGTGTCCTTGGCCCGGGTGGCATTGCGACAGAAAATGCTCATAGACGGCCGCGGCGGGTGCTGCTTCGAGCAAGGGCTGCTCTTTCTCGCGGTGCTTCGCGCCCTCGGGTACAATGCCTGGCCATGCAAAGCGCTCATGCGTCTTCACTTGAGGAAGGACACTGATATTAGCAACCGCACACATCTCTTTCTTGTTGTCGACCTTGCTGCAACGGCGAATGATGATGCATTCCGGCCCCCGCCGGAGCGCTGGCTTGTTGACATCGCGCTGGGCTCCATGTCCATGTCGTGCCCGGTGCGTTTGGACGGCATGGTGGGAACAGAGCAGGCGACCGCGGACGGCCCGAGGCGCATTCGAACAGTTGTGAACGAGTGTGGTGGGTACGCGGCAACATACCGTCTCGAGGCGCGCAGGCCAGGCGACTCACGCTGGCGCGCCGTCTATGACTTTGAGTCGGGAACGCCAGTGTTTCCACCAACGCACTTGGAGGCCGACAACGCCCGGGCGTCCTCGGCGACTAGTGACCTGTCCCGGCGCCTTATTGTAACGCGCTACCATCGCGGGCGACGCCTCACTCTCCGTGACCTCAGCTTTACCGAGCGAAATGCCGTCACCGGCTTGACGTACCGGCACGATCGCCTCGGGACTCCGTCAGAGCTCAAAGGCACCCTGCACGAGCACTTTCATCTTGCCCACATCTCTGACCAAGACGCGGTAAGACTGTTCGCACTGTTTGGACGAGGATATAGCGCAAGTTCGAAATTAGAGCGAGCTAAAAAACTAGATTCTATTTTGCAGCAAAACAATGCAAAGGTTGATGACTTCCGCACGGAAGTTATCCAGCAACAAGTTCAGCGCGGTCAATTCAATGAAAGTGATTGCAACATTTTGCATAAAACTTTTCGTGATTTTATGAAAAGGAAAATCCAAGAGGCAGAAAATAACACAGAGGTTTCTAGATTACGTAAAAGTGTCTCCAAGGAAAACCCAGTTCTTTCTCGTCGAAGAGAACTTGGTAAAGACTGGCAACGCTTCCTAATGTCTGGCGAAGATGAAAATAACAGCAAATTATCTCCGTTTCTTATGCAACGACGACCTAGGATTATTTTGGATGGGGTTTTGGAACGTTATTGTGCTGGGATGGATGGAACTACGGGCGGTAATTGGCCGGTTGATGGGAATTGGAGTTATCAGTTTGAAAGTTTCGGACGGGCTAGTAATTTAAAGGCACACAGTAATGAAACTGTACAAAACCCAGCAGAATTTGAATTACTCGTTGAAATGGTCGCAAAGAAGCGCTTGGAGATCGAGAAAGAGTTGCAAGCGCCAGATGTGCTGGAAAAATTGATACTTCTTACGAAAAACATAGTTTTAAGCGCCAACAGGATCCAAGGTAACAGGGAGGAGGATCCTTTAAGCATAAATTATACGCTGCACCCAAATTTAAAGGTCTTGGATGTTGGATGTGGCAAGGGAAGGTGGCTCGCGATGGCCTCAACGTACATTTTGGAGGAAATTAAAGCAAATTTGAATCATTTAGAAGCTTCGTTAGCGAAAGCTTCAACTGGAAAATGGAAAATTTACAATTTTATTTGGAGATCAGAAAGACGTGAACAAGTAGCATTACAAAAGACGATAACCGGTAAAACCAAGAGCAATCAAGTTAAAGTGAACATAAATATAGAATGGTTTCCCCAGGGTACAAAACATATTCAGAAGAATCAATTTCTTTGGCATGGGATAACGGGGGGCAACAAAGTTTTTTACGAGAATCACGTGGGTGCTAAAACCGATGCGAGACTACATGATCCATCGTGCAATAAAATTGTGTACGATCGTGGTGTTATGAGTGCAAACGATGCGTTGGAACTGGGAATAGTACAGCTAGAAAATAGCCTTCGTAAAAAGTTACAGATCAAGAAAGAGCGAATTGCAATGATCAAGGAAGATTTGGCTGAGCATCGTGAAAGTGGTTTTAACGATTGGAGAGCAGAAGACATGGCTCGATTGTGCTGGAGTATAAAGAATACTAATTTACAAAGGAGAGGAGTAAGCAGTCGAGAAAAAACACAAGAAGAAAAACTTAGGGAAGATGCCGCATGGACATTGTACAAAAAAGCAGAAGAGGAGGCAACTATCCAAAAGGAATTAACAGAATTTGAATGTTCACCAGCGATAATCCTTCAATCTGTCCCATTTGAATGTCCATCCACCATACCAATCGAACCAATTTTTCAACCAATTTCCACAAACGGTCGTGGTTTTGAGCGCTTCAATCGTTATGATCTTATTGTATCATCGTGGACATTTCGCCACCTTGCAGATCCACTTGGATCACTGGAGTTTTATGCGAATCTTCTTTCACCCGGGGGTGAAATGTATATCAACGGCTTCATGATGAACATAATAGAGCCTGGCAACAATGTTTTAATTGACGAGGAAGTTCATGGAGAGGAAACACACGACGCAATACCACAATCTTTTCGTGGTGATCTTTGTAATTTGTGCATGAGTGACATTATCCCAGGTGTTCGTATCGACAAAATGTTAGCGGACAACGATGGCATGGAGCTCGGGGTGATGTTAATCACCGAGCGACCAAAGTGCAAGGAAGTAGAAGGGGAAAAGAGTGAAAATCATCTGAAAAACTATCCTGTGGAGGAGGGCGCGATTGATCAAGAAGAGAAAACGACGATTGAAAAACGTGAAAATGCCAAACGGAGAGGAGTCGTGCAACGAATGCTACGTGCAATTGCAAAATTAAACGCTCTTGGAGCACAGAATGGAACTTTTACTTTAAAACTAGATTTCAAAGAGGTTGATAAGTACACCAAGATAAAAAAGGAAAAAGACCGTGAGGAAAAAGATCTAGACCCGGGCAGTATAACCTACCGTACTGCGTTAAAATTAATTCGTGGTACATCATTGCTTCCGATTAGATTTGGTGAAAAGGTAGAATACGTCGGACTTGCTCGATCGGATCACACACTTCATCCTTTCTGCAAATGGCGAACGACTAATAAATATGTGGAATTGCCCACAAGGACGGTGTATTTCGTAAGGTAAAAAAATAGAACACAAGCAAAATCAGACCAGGTTTGAGTTATCTATGAGTGAGACATCGGACGAGGAAGATCGACTACGGGTCATTTGCCAGCATTGCCAATCCACCTACCGATTCGGATCATGCATGGAGGACAATCTGAGAATGATAGTCAAGACTAAAGTGACACGGGTATATTGATTAGACTGTAAAAAAGGAGCAGATTCACTTTCGCGGTACATGGGTTTTCCCCTTTGCCGCCTTTCTTTGGAGTGGTGGCAAAAAAATGATGCTTGTCTTCGGACAAGTACAAAATCATTTTCATTCTCTCCGTGCCAGTCTCAGAGTCTATGGCAACGCCGTGGTGTTTTTCGTTCATGTGCTTCGACAGCACATCGTCCAGCATTTCACCGCCGTATTGTCCAAACAAAGCAATGGAAACGTCCCTAAATTCCCGCACCTCTATGTTTATGTGCGCCGCCGTGTACTTGATGCACTTGGTACTCGATGACCGTGATTTCGGAGAGAAAGTGGAGCACGTTGATCTTGACCACTCGAATCTTTTCCATGGTACACTAGATTCGTCGCCATTTATATACGTGCAAAAAATCGCTGTATTTAAAGGGGGCTCGCCACTGGTTACCATGAAAAAACAAGACTCGCGCAATAGAAACGATACGTCATTTCTTTTCTTAGACGGCTGGTGAAAGCGTACGGGGCGCGACAAAACGACAGTCGGTCAAGATGGATGGACGGCCGACTGGAGTCATACATTGGGCCGATATGAAACTGCACCAAACGCGCTACCCTTACCTCGACTGGCCAATGTGCTACAAGTGCTGGCGACAACAGATGCTGGCCTATTTCACCGAGTGGAAGCTGTCAAGCGAGTGGACGCGTGCCGTACATAATGTTTTACAAAATATAATTAACTATTTTCGCATCGGGTTGCTTATCATTGGCGGCTCCCATGACGTTTCACACAGAATTACGATTGTAATGATATGCCCCTTCCTTCTTCGTCTTGCAATTCTTCCCATGTTTCTGTTTTTCCAGCCTTCAATCGCTTGTTTTCCTCCCGCAGTGTCTTGTTTTCTTTTTCTAGTTTCGTGTCCTTCTCCCGCAGTGTTTTGTTTTCTCTTTCCAGTTTCGTATCCTTCTCCCGCAGTGTCTTGACCTCTCGACCGAACGATTGCTTTCAGTTCCACCTCTCTGTCCAACGGGTTCGTAGACCATTCGGCTTGCGACGCTCTCAACCAGATACCAAGCCCTTTGCGACAGCAGGGTCGAAAGATGCGCCATCTGGAAATCGCAGCGCACAAGCCCTTTGCAGACCCTGTCAGCTGTTCCCGTTCTTCTATCCATGTCAGCCAAATGCACATTCCAAAACCTATTGCAGAGCATGCTATGTTAAATAAGAACACCACCCATTGGCCGGCTTTGCATACCTCGGCTTCCCATTCGTTCGAATGGCACTGTGGATAGACCCCAAAGATACTTCCCACCCAGTACGTGAAGAAGACGCACGAAAGAAGCAGTGTATCCAAATGCGTCAAGTTGCGAGTCTGGTACGGCTGTCGATAGATAGTATGCCCCAGCAACAAGACAACGGAACCAATGGCCAAGTGAACCTGCAATTTGACCGTGAAATTTCCAATGATAATAATCAGCACCTTGCGGAGGGTTACCCAACCCTCGTATAGATAATTTTCACGCGTAAAACCATCGTACAATTGCCCAAATCGTATACGGGTGCGGGGCTCGCGGGAAGTCCAATCACATACAACAGAATGCACGGCCACCCCAGCAGATTCAGCCACTGCCGGTGGGATACGTCGCTGCACAAGGTCTCAGGGTCTACTACGAATATATAACCCACCGACTCGACGTACTCGCATTTCCATAAGCCGAGCACGCCGGCGGAGATGGAAGGGTACGCCAAGTATAGTAGGAGCACGATGGTTCCCACCATCATCGCGCGGCGTTTTGGACGTGCCACGACACGGCCACAGGTAGACCAACCGAGGACAGAGAGAAACACGAGTACAAACGGAACAAAAGCGTACGCTACCGTCTTGTAATATTCAATGGTTGCGATGGGAATCGGTTGCTCCAACGCGCACCGGATGTCTAGCATCTCTTCGCCAACAGATGACAGCATGCCTTCGATGCGAAACAGGGTCATATAATCCACAGGCCATGCAATCTTCATCGTTGTGGCAAGTGATGATAGCTGAAGGTACGAGATAAATATCTTTCTCGCCCCGTCCGAACTTTCGAATGCCCCTCCACGTTTTACCACCGTCGAATAGACTAGTAAAAACAAAACCAGAAGAATCATACACCCGACCAAAATGGGAAACAACACGTTGAGCCCCTTTTCTCCGCATTTCTTGCAGCCTCCCCGACCGTCGCGGCTGTACCCCGGGAGACAATCTGCGCACATTCGGGAGCCTTGTCGAAACCCCTGCGCGGTGTTGCAGCCTTCTGGGTTGTGCTGTAATGCTTCTGGGCATGAAATTAAAGGGTTTGGAGCACCTAGACACGAGCAGGGATTCAAGCACTTGACGAATATGGCTCTATTCGGTACTCTCCAGTATCCTGTCATCGCTTTGACTTTGCTCCATGTGACGTCATCACCCTGACAATACGCGCCGTCTGGACACTGTTGGCATTTCCACGCGTAGAGAGTATTGGCGGTGCTCAGGTACTGGTTCACAATATCGCAGGTACCGGCCGTCACCCATTTCTCCGATATTGGCGACCACGGGCCTTCGGCAGCCCGCACGCGAACGTAAACCACGGCCAGCGCAAGGGGCGTCTTTGTATGGATGAACATCTCCGATGCATTTGTCGTGGTGGTATTCGCGTTTGCAAAGGTATCTTGCTCGCTCCATTGTACTTCGAATTGGGTATTGGCGTGCGACCAAGATATTCGCAAGCGTTGTTGAGATTCATGGGTAACGAAGGGTCTGGAGGGGGCTACTCCGCTAGGTACCAAAGTAGCATCGATTGCCACGGTGGCGCCGTTATATTTGGGGTCGTCGCTTACAGGACGCAAGTGAATCTTTATCGAGTCACTAGGAACACCAGCCAATGCTTGAAATGCGATGGTCTGACTGACACTATTCCAAGCGTTCTTCGAAATGTAGAAAGAAGGCACGGACGCTTTGACAAGGGGAGATGGGATATCCACCATGATGGTCACATCAAACACGGGTTGCGAGTTCAATTTCAAGATGGTGATGCTTTCGGTGGGGCCATTTTCTTTAAGTGTCAACGCTTTCTTGTCGGCAACATCAATACCAGCCGTATCATCGTCGTTTACGCGAACATCAACCAGCATGGGCTGTGCAGTTGCCTTGTTCAATAACACATTGTCGGTTGTCGTAATGTTATGAAGAATTCGAAATCGTACCGCGTTGTGGTCAATCTTATCCGGGACAGAGTGAACGGTAAGGCGTTGCGTGACATTCCAATTTGTGAAATCAAATTCCAACGCCAGCGGGACAACCTTCAGCACAGGATAAGGCTCCAAGATGGTTTGCGCATTCGTCAATTGTATTGCTGGTTCCACTTTGACCGTGGAATTCGGAGAGGTATCCAAACGAACGCCGTACGATGCATTTTCACCTTCTTCGATAAAAAATGGAAGAAATTTGACATCGTACTCGTACTCGGCAGTGTCCTCGTTAATGGTCCACAACTTTACATTCGCCTCATCGTCGTTGATGATGTTTGCGGTAAGCGTCTTAGGTGGACAATCCGCATATTGAGAGTCAGTGGATGCAACGCTGTGGGATATCTCACACGAATACGCTGTCGCATCCGTACCTTCATCAATTTGGTTCCCATCCGTTCGTACATTGACAGCGTGTGTTGTATTGTCTGGATAAAATATTAGCACAGTCGGTGATACCGTACATTCCAGTTCAGGCTTTGTTGATACCGCCTCAAGGGTAACCTTGACATTGGCCGAACGCACAAGCCCCGTGCTCAACCCAATGCTATACTGGAACGCTTCCTTCTCCGTCACACGAGGGGGAAAATCGTTGAAAACCATTTCTCCTCGGTCGGCATCATAACAAAAATTTCCACGATTGCTGGATTGACCATCGACAGTGACGACAACCTCTCGGCAACTGTCTTTGGTTCCGACGCCATCGTATTGGCAGGTTATTTTACCGCTGGACACTTCAGGTTCAGTGCATTCTCGAGAACAACCACCACCTGTTTCCTGCGTCATGATGGAAATTTTGGTGGGAGAGACTCCAAAATTGATGCCAAAAAGTTGTAATGTGCCACCTTTAAACGGGGGCGACACGGTAGAAGAAATGTTGGGCGGTGAGTAAGAAAATAGTACAGTGGGCAGTACGGAAGCAATTCCATCGACGGACATGTGGACAGGATACAATTTTCCAGTCCCGGGCGGAGAAGTTGCTGTTATCCACGTTTCGTTACGCCAAACGATATTGTTCCATGCCTCGCCATTTGTTTCTATCGAAACGACAGAGTTGCTACGACCAAAGTGTTGGCCATAAAATGATGTGTTAACCCCACCTACGGTCGAATGGTTGTTTGGCGAGATGCGCGTGATGTCTGGTCGAGGTTTGCATTCTACGCCGACATTGGTTTGACCATTGACAATACGGTCAAAACAAGCAGAATAAGGCTTATAAATGCATGGATTATCAGAGCAATTTTTTATTGTATAGTCAATTGCATTGCCATTGGCATCACGAGTATCAACACTATTTTCCGTCATGGACATTCCGAAATCAATATTTACAAGGTGAACAACCAAGTTCATTTTCATTTGACTGTCACCTTCCCTTTTTACTTTTACATCGTTGCCGTCATTATTTCCAAAATTATTTGACACCTTCGTATCGCGAACGTACATGTACGTTACTATGCTGCCCCAGAGTGAATTTGCATGTGCCCCCAGCCCACCTCCCCAAGAATTTGCTTTATTGTTGACTATAATTGAATCAGAAATATCTGCTGTGGCTCCCGCTTGTATGAATACACCACCACCCGCAATAACTGCAGTATTGTTTTGAATTAAAACGTTATTTGATATTGTAATCGTACTACTGCCTGCACCTCGTACAGCACCACCAACCGAAGCATAATTGTTCTCAAATATTGCTCCTTCGCTAACAATAAGTTTTGACTGTGAATGCACATTAATTGCACCTCCATAATTAATTGCGTGATTCCCACGAAAGGTACTCCTTCCGGATATATTCACCAAGGAATTCGCAGCTGCCGAAAATATTGCACCACCACCGTCACCTCCAGCAACATTGTCTTCAAAATTACAACCCTCGTGAATAAAAACTTTCGCTCCGGAGTTTGCTAGTATTGCCCCTCCTTGAGCTTCTGAAGAATGTTTGCCCACAATACTTTGTTGACAGATGAACTTTGAACCAGCACCACTTATGTGAAGGAACCCGCCCATTTCATCATCTTCTGTACCTGTTGCATTACCTCCCGTCAAGTTCAAACTCCGCACCACCAGCTCACCACCACTCTCTACTTTGAACAGACGGTTGGAGCCTCCCCCAACCACGCGAGGGAGCACGCCCGACGCGTTGACAACGCCAGTAAGTGAAAGAATACCAGTAACTTCTACTTGACTGCTCACCACACAGTCGCTCGACAGCGTAAACACCCCACTACTAGCAGAGCAGTTCCACTCCGCCGCCAGCGCAACCCCGACGCAGCAAAACAAAACGAAAACACGGAACATATTATAACGTCTGTTGCAACCGCGAGAAGAAGAAGAAATCCTTTGCCAAAACCCTTCGAATCGCTATCCAGTAAAATATTCTCACTGTTGTAATCCGGCTTTCTTTCGATAAAAGTGTTCTTATTACACCCAAACGCGAACAGTTCCCCCCGCGCGGCGCCCTCTGCTGTGAATTAACCTCACCCCGCAGAAGCAAAGTCACTCGATCCTCTGCGCACGAACCCACTCGTGGAGAAACTATTCCGCTGGTACGTACCGTTCTACGATACACTAAGCGCGACACTATTTTTGTTGCAAGCTGCAGAAAGAATCATGCTCCAGACATGCAGAGATTTCGTTTCATCGGTTGCGATATTTGCTTGCAGGTCCCGGGGCTTTCCCGTCCGGTCTAGTGCATAAGCCGGTCGCGGCTTAGTCGTTTTTTTCGTCGTCTCGCGGCGGTATATAGGAAAGTGTTCGTACTTGTTGGCGCGCGTCGAATACGAGCAGACAATTTGTGCGTCTCCGGGGTATCCCCTGTTGAGTGCTCGAGTACCCCCCGGACGGTTTGGGCCTAAACAAACCCTCCTCCTTCCTTCTAAATTCAACATTATAGCCACCAAGACCACGCTTGCCCCTAGTATCGTGTGGCTAGACATAGGTAACTTTGAGCAACAACAACTATGTTAGGCGTTTTTTGGCACCAAAGCCTAGTACCGTTTTTCCTATCAAGGGGTGGTAGAGTAAAATATGTTGAGGTGACCCTTTATGATATTGGATGACTAGATGGTCCCGGTATTTTTTTCCAAAATCTATTCAGGTAATGTATTTACGGCAGGGTCACAGAACTGGTCGGGCCACTTTTGAGCTTCGTAGCACCTGCTCTGTCTATCCTACCCACTAGACTCCTCCTAAAATAAACCAGCCTCCAACAAACAAAGCCAAATGGAAAGTATTAGCTGCGTTGTTGCGTTTCAAAAACTGTCCCATTTCACTTTTTCAAAAACTGTCCCATTTCACTTTTTCTCTTCAAAAGACAACAACATCTATGGAGTGGTAGATAGGTTGGAAAAGGAGGGCCATTGTGATTTTACTAAATTCAATATACCCGTGTCACTTAGTCTTGACTATCATTCTCAGATGTACTCCATGCATGATCCGAATCGGTAGGTGGATGAGCAATGCTTTCAATTGATCCGTAATCAACTTCCACAGCCGGTGTCTCACTCATAGATGACTCATCCTTGAGTGATTTTCCAAGCAGCGGCGTAAAATCTGTGTTGAATACTTTTGTTGTTGGCTTGTGTCCATTCAATTTTTTTAAACAAGGGATTCAGGATAAAAAAATAAAAGAATGTTTGATACATATTTCTAAGATGTTATTTAATGTATACCTCAGACAGATGGACACAAAAATTATTTTGGTAAAAAATTTAATAAATAAAAGAAGTTTTGGCACTATAACATCACATTCTAGACGACGTCAATATGCTTTCGTTGCGGTACACGGTGCTTTTTCATGTCCGCTTCGCTCATTGGCAGTTCCAGCTCTAAGCCATCGACGTCCATCGATATTTTAGACAATATTTTGTTGAAATCTTTCTCCTTGACAGAAAGGTCTTTTGCCTTCTTCTGCATCAGTTTGGTCCATAGGATTTTTATCGCCTTTTTCCGCTTTCCAGCGACAATCTTTCCCGATTTCAACCGTCGAACGTACTCTATGCGGACGAGGAATTCTTGAAGCGTTACATCACCACGCGTCATGGACTTTCGTAGGTACTTATCAACCTGGCGGCACTGTTTCTGAAACTTTGCCCGGTCTAAGATCCACTCGTAGAGCTCTACATGGCCGTTATCAAACGCATAGTCGGCGGGCGTTTTACCTCGCCCATCGTCCGCTGTGCAATCCCAATTGAACTGAAACAGCAAATCAAGAGCACCTTTGAAGTTTCTCGCCGCGGCTTGGTGGGCTGCTGTAAACCCATCCACCGTCTTGTTCGCGTACGGCCTCCAATCGGCTTGGTACTCTACATTGTATGGCAACGCCTCGTTGATCGCCCTGTACCCATCACCAAACGAGATCGTCTGCAAGACTTTTCGAAAAAGGAGGGCATGCCGCATGGCCTCTAAATCATTCTGGTACCCTGCCGCAAGATAAAGGGCGTAATTCCTGGAAAACGCAGATTTTCGTTCGGCCATCTATAGTTGCGTTTTTGCGTGTCCTCTAGTGCAGGGATATTATCTGGCTCAAAGGATCCCGAGCAATAAAAAACGACAGAAGACCAAAGAACTAACGCGTCAATACAAAGGTTGTGCAAACAATTTCTAACTGCCATTCGAAATGCAATCTTTTGATTAAAGCATAATAAAATAACGAAGGAGTCATATTTTTTATTTTCTTGCTTCATTTTTTTGCTTTTTTTTGTAGCCCAAAAAAATAACGGATGATAAAATAAGGAACATTGTCTACGGAGCAATTTGTTCATCGCTTCGTGATTGAGTTTATTCTATTCAATTGCTTTTTAGTTGAAAACAAAATACTATTTGTTTAGGACATTATATCCTTAAACAATATATATTAGTATACGTCAAACATGTACTTCCGATCGATGCAATCAAAAATCTTAATTAACCCTAATACCAACACTACTAAATCAAAGAAGAAGGAAGGCGCGAAATGACATCATTTAAATCAAGTACATTGATATGTATACTAATATAACATACTTATGATACTGAATGTATTTATAGTTCCTATGTAAAATCATCCTCCGTCCGATCCATTCAATTTTATTTTTTTTATTGATTATTGAGGATAAAATAAATATATATGTGTAAACTATTTCTATGTTATTGAATGTATTTATGCATATTAATAAAACTGAATTTGATTTATTATCTACTTATTTCTATTGTCCTTCTATATAATTTATGTAGTTCTATTTGTGTACTTATATTTATTATAGTTGTATACATTTATATTGAAATATATTATCCTTAATAAATAATTATGTTTTCTTGGATTTATGAGGAATGAGGAAAGATAATGGATTCCTTCATTTTGAATCAATAAAAGTATTATTAGTGTGTAATAAAAATAGTTTATAATAATAAATAGGAAAGCAAAAGAGGCGAAGAAGGAAACAATGAACAACAAAAAACATTTGGAAAGGTATTTATGCGTTTGTTTGCTTTTCAATTGGTCTATCTGGTTCCCACTCTTGTTCCGTCCCGTTTTCCCATCGTGTTCTTCCGACAGCGTTGGAGATTAAAGAAAAGAAAGAAAGGGATCCATTTTAAGAAGTTCGTGGATTTATTTGTATTTGTTGGTTGATCGCCTTTGTCCGTCCGTCTGTCGACCCATCAGCCCGACACCGCCCGCACAACATCCGGCCAGGCACAAACGCACACACACCGTTCTGTTTCGGCTGCATTTGGACAGTTTTGGTAACGTCCAGTGCGTGCGTGTGGCGATCTCTTTACACCCACCCAGGTCATCGTCTTCCTGCGTGTGCGTTCGAAAGTTCCCTTGTTTCAGCCCGTTGGATATCGGTAGGTACGTTTTTCCAGGACACGTACTCGGGGGTTGTCGTTTAATTTTATTTTTTGCGCCTGTACAAGCATGGCTACCATAGAAACGAAGCAGAATTCGGACAAAAAGAAGCCGGACGACGGGTCGTCCACCGCGGATGTCGACATGGAAGTCGAAGTCTCATCGGGCTCGATCACTAGTGTAGGAAAGGCGGGCACCCCCCCCGCAGACGACGGCCAGAGCGCCAACGGGGGGGCAACACTGGAGCGCCAACGGGAGGGCAGCACGGCAACGCCGTCGCCCTCTTCGTCTTCGACGTCGGGCAATAGCAACGGGGTAGCGGGCGAGAACACGGGGAGCGCGACGCTTGCGAGCAGCAACGGCTCGAGCTCCATCGTCTCCCCGGGCATCGATGCCGACCGCCAGTCGATGTCTTCGCCCCCCGCGGTCCCCGTCGTCAACGGACGGGCCGTGTCCCCGTCCCTGACCCGGAAAGTGCCGGACATCAAGCCCCTCGCGTCCAAGGCGAAAGCCTCCCCGAAACATAGTAGTATTAGTATTAGTAGTAGTAGCAGCAGCAGCATCATCAAACCAACGGGGTCGGGGTCGAAAAAGCGCCCGCTGTCCGCGAGCTCTTCGCCGAGCCACGTGAGCGGGGGGGACCGGAAGCGGCCCTCGTACTCCTCCGCCGCGGCCTCCCCACGGGCGAAACCGTCGTCCTCCGGGTCCAAGTCCAGGCTCTCATACGGGTCGTCGACGGTGCCGGGGAAGGACTCACAGCCCAAGATGAGCCAGTTCGAGATTGCCCAACGAAAGATGGTCGCCACCGGGACCAGCGTCGAGGAACTGTACAACATCGTCAACAACTTGAGGGAAAGGATCGAGATCGTGCACACCCAGGAGTACGCCAACTTCCTCAAGTACCTCTTCCCGGCATTCAAGTATATTTTGGAGAAGAAGATCACGGTGCAGATCAAGCAGAATGTTCCGGAGAACCGGGCGATGAAGATTAAGAACAAGATCAGGTTCATCATTTTGGAGATCATCAACCGGCTTCCGGTCAACAACGTCTGGTTCCCGTACTGCGAGAAGATACTGGACCTGGTCATGGCCGTCTTGCCCAAGGAGAACGAGGCCAATGCCCTCGTGTGCTTGAAGATCATCTTCGAACTCCACAAGGCGAACAAGAACCAGAACAAAATGCACGTCCAGGCCTTCTTGGGTTTCGTCAAAAAGCTGTACTGGAACCTGGGGGCAACCAAGCTCCAGTCCTTCCAGAGGGCCACCACGCGGGTCGAGACCACAGTGCCGTGCCTATACTCGTTCCCGGTCGTCACCGAGTGCCCGCTGATCGTCATGCTGCTGTACCAGCTCCACCCTATGCAGATCCGGGAGCAGATCAGGGACTTGATCCCAAAGATGATCGCCGCCATCCAGCTCAAGGTCCCACCGATGACCCTGCAGACCTCCCAGTCAAAGTACCAGATGAGGCTCCTTGAAATGGTGGCCTGCCAGGTGAAGACGCTGTCGTTCTTGACGTACCTGCTCAAGTCCTTCGCCGTCTCGATGAAGCCACAGAGCAAGCAGATCGCCGAGGCGGTCGTGTACCTGTTCAAAGTCTGCCCCACAAGCGCTACGGCAGTCCGGAAAGAGCTCTTCGTGGCCACCCGACACATCTTGGCAACTGATTTTCGAAGCTCCTTTTTCCCGTTCGTGAACGAGCTGCTAAAAGAGAAGGTCCTTCTTGGGTCAGGGCGGCAGTCCGACACCAGTTTGCGCCCGCTGGCTTACTCTACGATTGCGGACCTGGTCCACCACGTTCGCGGGAAGCTGAAACTGAAGCAAATATCCAACATCATCTATATTTTTTCGCGAAACATTGACGATCCGATGCTGCCCTTGTCCATTCAAATAACCTCAGTCCGGCTGCTTCTGAACCTGGTGGACAACATATACCACAACAAAGAGCCCGACCGGATGAGGGGGTGGAACCTGCTCGTTCGCATCTTGAACACCCTTGTCAATAAATTTAGCACGTTGAAGGACGACATACCAAGGATCCGGGCCATAGAAAAGGCAAAGGCGGACGCGTCCAAGGAGCACGCAAAACACTACAGCTCCGCACTTTTGAAGGTTGTCAAAGACGCGGAAAAGTCGTCGTCGCAGCGGAGTCGCCCTCGCGCCGCGGGGGGCAGCGCGAATGCCGCAAAAAAGACGCCTGACGCCGGCGCCGCGTCCGGCGCCGCCACCAGCACGGCCGACACAGCACGAGGCGCGGAGCCAGGGGCAGCCGAGAAGGCTGCGCCGTCCGCCGCCAAAGACCCGAGCGCTGACATTGCAAGCAAGGACCCCAAGCCCACCAACGAGGAGGGCAGTATGACGCTGGTCGTAGCCGATCCCGCCAGCGAGGCAAAGGGGGCGCCACGGGCCAACGGCCAGCCCGAGGTCCCCGCGAAAAGCACGCTGCCGCCCGCCCGGGCCGCGCCGGGCGACCCCCACAAGTCGCTGTCCCTGGACGCGAAAACGGAGTCCTCGAAAATTATCAAAGCGCTGATCAAAACCATGATCCTTGGCTTGAAGACGGTAGTATGGTGCGTGTCCAATTACAAGGTTCGAGAGACCAACTCGACCATCACGCGTGACCAAAGGGTGCAGAAACAAGGGGTCGCCGTACCGTTGACAGAGCACGAGATCACCCTTATCTCCAACTTTTTCCAGCTAGCATTGGCGTGTTTTGACGTGTACCGGGACGAAAAGTCGGACAATCGAGACGAGGAGAAGGACGTTTTGGAAAACTTCGGGAATGTGTTCACCGTGCTGAACCACGCAAACTTTCGGGACATTTTCCACCGGTCCACCGAGACGGGCGTGGCTCGGTCTGCGCTAGAGTTGCTGTACGAGAATATGTTAACGGACCGCACGCTGCTGGTCATTCCGCAGCTGTTTTTGACGAACGCGCGAATGTCGAAAATATTTGCGGATATATTGTTAGACTTTTTATTAGAACCAAAGCGCGTGTTTTATTTGTCAGGGCACGCGTCATCTGGGTGTTCCAAGTGGGACCGAGTAGATCGGGCAGAGAAGAAGCTGATAGGGGTCAGCACGGACGTCAACGGGGAAGGGATTTACAACGATAGCGAGAGAGCTAACGCCGACGAACGCGCCGCCATACTTTTGCGATTGTTCAAAATGGTGTTTCAGTCTGTGAAGCTGTACAAGGACAACGAGCGCGTGCTCCTTCCCAAGCTACGAAAAATCATAATTTTGAACCTTCGGTGCGTCACAGAAGTAAAGGACCCGAAGAACCACCTTGAGCTCCTCAGGCACCTCTTTCGTTCCATCGGTGGCGGAAAATTTGAGCTTCTGTACAAAGAACTGCTGCAACTGCTCCCGGGTTTGCTGAAAGGGCTGGTGGCGATGCAGAAGAAGACGGACGACCCAGATGCCAAACGGCTTCTGATCGAGCTGTGTTTGACTGTCCCAGCCCGCCTGCCGTCTTTGCTGAAGCACTTGCCACTTCTGATGACCCCGGTCATCCTGGCGCTGAAGTCGGTGCACTCCGAGCTCATCACGCTGGCGCTACGCACGCTAGAGTTTTGGATCGACAACTTGAACACAGAGTTTCTGTACCCCATCATGAGCCGCAAGCCTATATTGCTCGACTTGATGGGGGCGTTGACGGACCTGTTGAAGCCGAAGCCGGCGAACTACGGGACAACAGCGCTACGAATATTAGGGAAAATGGGGGGTAAAAACCGCATATACTTGACAAACCCTGTTGAGTTTGATATTCTCGAAGACGTAAACCCCGGGCTTGCATTTTCATTTAATTTCAATGGGGCCGAACGCTCCGGGACCAACAGTGTGCTCAAGATGGACAAATTTGTAGACCTTTCAACGGCCTTTCTACAAAAGCATTTTTCAGGAGAAAGGGTTCCAGTGAAAGGCACAAAAACTTCTTCCAACGCGCCTTCCAGAGAGAAAACGACGGGCGATGGAAACGTCGAAAGTAAAATTGCTGAGAAGGGAGAAACGTCGAAGGCACCCGAGGATGCAATCGAATTCGGCCCAAAGAGAACCATCGCTGAGATCATCAGTGCGGGGAAGAAGGCAAAACGAAGGCGTTCCAAACGCCCTAAATTTGACGACGAAAGGGTTCGCAGGGAAGCCGCGGCGAGCGCAAAGCTTGTTGCTCAAATTAGAGGCGAGGGGAAAACGCCAGATGAGCAAGGATCTGAAACCCCAAACGCAGTACGGGTGCATTACAAGCACATGGCATTGAGTTTTCTGGCGTCTTCCTTGGCCATGTTCGTCGACCAGAGCATTGGAATCGAGCGCATGGGGCTTGAATCGGCAACCGGCGACGAGCATGGCGACACTCTGGACTCGTCTGCTAAAAAGGGGGTTCGTGTGAAGCAGTTGAGGGCACGAGAGAAGACTTTAAAGAAAATTCTGGTGGGAATGATGACAGCGGCCGCCGATACAGAAATGAGTAGGAAAGCTTGGCCCCTGTTTCGGGGATTTGTCAGGCAATTGTTCCTCTTGAGCGTGTCGAAGAAAGGCAGCGCTCTGTCCGATGGACATATCAACGCCGACCCGACCATAATCTGCGAAGTGCTGGCCGACGGGTGGTCGTCTGGCAAAAACGAAATCGTAGAAGTTGCCACGCGTACGCTCTGTCTCATGGCGGAAACGGCAAAACTTTTGTGCAACAGGAAGGACGGTACCGACAGCGACGTGTGCCGCATTGGTAAAACGGTTTGGGCAGCCTTGTTGAAAGTTCTCATCCATGCTTCGTTTGAGAAAGCTTGGAAACGAAAGGTTGGCGCTTGCGTCGGTATCCGTGAGCTTCACAAATTAATGCCCATGGACTGGATACGAGCGAACGAAACTACCATGTTCAAAGCATTGCTGTTTGTACTCTTTGACCACACATTTGAGTTTCAAGCCCATGTAATTTCCCAGGCCCAGAAGACGATTGACATGCTGTTGTCGTCCCGTAAGACCGCCAAAACAATTTTGGCCGGGAGCAACGAAGAGGGCGAGTCGAACGACCTTGAACCTATGGTAGAGTTGAAGAAGCAAGATCCCAGCCTCTTCAGAATTATTGATCTGCTCACTGCAGAGCTGGTTCGCCGCTCTGAAACGTCAAGAAACGCCGCGCAAATGCTACTCAAGCGTCTCTCCGAGGAGACCGGCATTTCGATGTATCATTTGCTAGTTCCGTTCCGGAAAAACATTCAAGAGCGCATTTTCAATAGGCCCTTGAACCATTTCATGAACGAAGAGCAGATAGCGCGCATATCATGCGCAACGTTCGCGCTGTCTTTAAAAGGCAAGCCATTGTTTGACGTTGACCAAAGCGTTATCAAATTTTTGATGGAGTCTGTGCACCTTAGCAGTTCTGATCGATTGCAAGCCCGTCTGCTGCCCATAAATTTAGATTCTGGGGGCATAGCAGTCGCAGACTCGGCGACTAGGAAAATTTTAGGGTTGGATGGAAACCCAGCCGACATTGTTGAAGATTTAGAATACCCATTTTGTGGACGGCATAGGACCAACCTATGCGTGTACACTGTGGGGTTGATTTGGGCCTGCACAGTAGCATCGCCTACTGTATTCGCAGACGAGTCCAGGGCCCAGTCACGGAACCAGTGCATCCAGTTCTGTTGCAGATCATTGACTGCGATTTCCCCGGATATCGTTGCCGCGTCGAAACATGCCTTGGGAGCCCTTATCACCAGCTTGCAGAAAAGTTTGCCCAACGATTTGTTAAAAACGTCTCTGCGACCAGTGCTGGCAAACCTTGCAAAATTTGATAATTTGACGCCCGCCCTTCTCAATGCACTTGCGCACGTGTTGGAAATGCTCAGCAAAGCATTTAACGATGCTCTTGCGAAGCAGCTACTCGACCATTTGCGCCAATGGACGCAGCCCGCACAAATAATCCTTGCCGGGCAATGGGAAGCTGGCAAGGAGCCCGAGGTTGCCGCAAAAACGATAGCTCTGTTTCAGTACCTTCCGCCCTCTGTCGCGTCATTCATGGAAGATCTCGTCGCCGTTACCCTGAAGCTAGAAAGTGTGCTTCACAGGTACAGGACCCAGAGGAACGACACGAAAGATAGAACGAAAAAAGTGGATGTTTCTGGATGCGGCTACTCCCCATTCCGGTCCCCCCTGACACAGTTTTTGGCGAAATACCCGAAACAAACGGTGGAATTCTTTCTGAAAAAAGAGAGGCTGGTCAACCGGCCTCACGCCAAATTATTCCAGGCGATAATTAAGCTCCCCGAAGCGCGTTCGATACGCGACGAACTAATGACAAGCGAAGCGACGAACACGGTGATCAACAACATGTTCTTGTTGCAGATTAAGACCAGCACAGACCCTAATGCGAAACACGGGGACGGCTTTGAGGCCATTTCAATTGCCCCATCCCTGCCGGAGCCATCGCCACAAGACTTAGAGAATGCCCGGCAAGACCTGGCCCGCGCACAAGTAATGCTTACAAAAGCCCGGAAAGCCTATCAATCGTCTTACACGAAACAAAAGAAATTGATAAACGATGGCACAAAGCAGTACAAGACGTTGCAAGGCAAGCTTAACGCTGCGGTGAAAAAGGTGCAAGATTACAAGCACAAATCGTACAGTGCAAAACTAAAAGATACGGCCCACAAAAACGTGGAAAAGTACAAAAAAGAGTTGCTCGATAGCCGGGAGAAGTTGAAACTAGCAGCACAGAAGCAGCACCAGACTACGAAGAAATGCGAAGAGGCAGTGGAGCGAGCAGAAAGGTCATTTGAAGAACAGCAGCGACTAGTGTCGAAAGTCCAACGCAGGCTCGTTTCCATGGCAATAGAGCGGAGTCCGGCGGGGCAGGTGTTGATGGAATCAGAAGAGAAAGGGGCCAAGGAAAAAGCCGAGTATTGGGCAAAAATGTGGGCAAATGCGCAGCTCAAAAAGGCACGGGATGTTATACAGCGCCAGAATGTCCGACGCACTGCCGACACGAACCTCCCAGAACTCAACGCAAAACCAAAGAACAAAGACGCCGGGGACACCTCCAACGCGAGTACGTCATCCGATGGCACCACCTCCTTCTGGGGGGAAAATGGGCTTCAAAACACTTCGGCCCACGAGCGAAAAATTATGGAATTACGCTTTCAAGGGATTAAAATATTTCACACACTCTCTCACTCTGACCCGAAGTGGCTTACCAGCGATAAAAAGATCACCAAATGCCTGCTTATGATGTGGGAAATGCCAGGGCGAGTCGAGCGCCTGCAAAAGGAAGAAGAGGTCGAGCTGCGCCACAGGCAAGAGTCGAAACTTTTGGTGGAGTGCCTCCAAAACGTATACCGGGCAGACACTTCCAATGTATCGATTTTGTTCCGAATGCTAAATGTGTTTACAGAGAGGAGTGTCATAGACTACACGTTCCTGAAGCGCTTCTTTGCCGAGGAACTTTCAAAGATTGCTACCGTGGAAGCGAAGAAAACGCTGGTAACGTTGTATCTTGAGTACTTCAATGGGACGAAAGCGACCGAGACCTTGAAAACGTTGGCGATACAATATTTGTTGATCCCAGTGTTGAGCGCTGTATTTGCTGACAAAACGATAAAGAACTCCGACGTGCTTGGCGATGACTTGATAAAGAAGATCGTGTCAAGTCTGGTGGAGAGCTCTGCCAGCAACAAAGCCACGGAGAAACTGCTGGTGGAATTGTTGAAACTCGCCACTTTGCTGGTAGAGTTTATGTCATCAGAACTGACGGTTCACCGCAAAAACTTGATTAAGTTTGCATGGAACCACCTGAAGTCAAAAGACGCTTTGAGCAAAAACTGGGCGTACATAAATGTCTGTAGGTTTATTGCAATGTACGAAACACCGCCAAAGATCATTTTGCAAGTTTATGTGGCCCTTTTGAGAATGACTGCGCCCGAATCCAGGCCGTTGGTTCGTAAAGCGCTTGACATTCTTGTGCCTGTCCTGAAGGACCGCTTGCCGCATGACGAGTTTGTGAAGTCAATAAAATGGACAAAAAAGGTGATTTACGAAGACGGGCACTCATTGTCAAATGTAATTCATGTTTGGGGTGTTATTGTAAAAAATCCTTCCATGTTTTACGGCCACAAGGAGCAGTTTATGCCACAGATGGTCAATTGTCTCAGCCGGTTGGCTCTACCCGGAAACGCTACGTTGGAAAACAGGTCACTCGCCGTGGATTTGGTTGAAATTATTATTGTGTGGGAAATTGAACGTGAAAAGAGAAGCAAATTGGTGAAATTGCAAGACCAAAGCAAGTCGTTGAAGGCCGCCGCACGGCTCGCGAAGAAGGAAGCGAAACTAAAATTGGCTCGGAAACAGGCGCGCATCGAGAAAAAACGGAAGGCGGCTGGCAAATGCCCGTTAAAACTGCGCAAAGCGTCACAAACGAAATGGGTCCTGAGCAGTGAAAGAAAACCTTCGAAACGGTACAAGTCAAGGCCAATTAGCCGACGAAACTTGTCGTACCCCAAACGGCCCTTTTCTAGCCTGCAATCGATGGGCCCAGCCTCACGACCAGACAAATCGATTACCATGATCATCAATTTCCTCATTCGCTTATCCCTGTCGACGGTTCAGGTTGGAAACCAAGACATACTTTGGCGTAGGTGCACTGAGTTGCTTGCCCGGGGACTGAGTGTATGGCCCTTGACATCGATAAAGAATTTCTCGTTTAAGAAGCTATTGGAAGTTCCCCAGAAGAGCTCACGGGGCAGTTCAAACCGAGGCCGCAGCACTGGCTCGGACAACTCATCGTACCCGTCCACCTCCAAGCCCAAGGGCAGGGGTGCCGCCGGAAAGGCCAAAAAAGGATCCCAACGGAGCACTGCAGCGACTCGGGCACGCCAAGCCGTGGACGACGTGACCAGCGCCAGCCAAAACATTAAGCCTGGTGTCCTTCTTGCGTGCCTGGAAGTCTTGAACACCATGCTGCGGTTCAGCACGCCTGCCAAGAAGAATAAATTTATCCAATCAAACATTGCGGAAATTATGACTCTGCTGGAGCCCTGCCTACGAACAATATCCACAGTGGATTATGGCGCCATCAAACCGTCACAATTGGAAATTGGCGAAAGCGCGAACAATGTGTTTTCTTTTGGGGCGTACGCAGACCGGGACCAGCGGAACTTTCTCGAGGAAGTCATTCTGCTCAACAAATGCTTCCGGAGATTCATCACTCGGTTGATCTTCTGTTTTCCAATGCACAACGCACCAAAAGAGTTCACTGATTGCCGGTTCTACGGGTACTTCAAAGATCTGTTGGACAAGAGCGTGACTGCCGGCATCTCCGCCCGCACGAAAGTAACCGACTTTTACAACAAGTACGGGAACAGCAAAAGCGGACTGAAGCCACCTAGTGGAAAAGGGGAGGCTGCGGGGCGATTTACTGGGTTCGCGGCGCTGCAATGCATTTCTGTCCTTGCGAAAGCCCACAGTCCCACCGCCCTTATGTACATCGGGTTTTTCAACAAAGTCTTGGAAGCGCTTGCGTTGGACCGCACGGCGTTTGTTCACCCGTCCAAAGATGAAAAAGGTAGGAAGATTAGCAAACTGGAAGGTCCCACCGAGGGTGCCCATGCATTTAAACTGGCTATGGGCATGATTGGGAAATCAATCAGCAGAATCCACGACAAACCGGACAAGCGGTACTTTTTGAACACCCTGTCGCATGTGATTCACAAAAACGACAACACGTTCGTTTTGGAGGCCATTGTCAGCTTGGTGTCCAACTGGATGAACCTCTCGGTGCACCTTCACACCCCCTTGAACGATCAAGAGAAAGAGGCTTTTTTGATCAAAATGTTTACACTTATGCGGTTTCGCGATCAGCACCACGCCTTGCCATTGCTCACGAAGTATTTCGACATTATCTACTCCATGTGCTCGTTGCCAGAGGATAGTCGGCCGGACTGGCTAAACGTGCAGCTGAAACGGCCGTTCATGTCCGCCCTCTTTTCGCCAAATCCCATCCAGCGCCGGATGTTCTACAAGCTCTACGTCGCCAAACTCAACCGCGATGGCAAGCTGCACAGCACGTTCAGCAGGGTATTGTCCACTCTAGTACAGGATTGGGAGCCAGTCAACAACCGATTCTGGCTGCCCCTCGCCACGGAGTGTATCTTGGCGGGCCGGGTCGAGACCTCGAGCATATCTTTGGACAGCAGCACTCCAGGTTTTGCACCAATCGAGGAAGCGCCCGAGGGCTTCCGGCTGTTGGGCAAGGGGAACACTACCACAGAGCTGACTGCTATGATAGCAGAGCAGTCTGCGTTCTTGCAATCGGTCAGGGGGAACATGACGGTGAAGCGTGTCTTGACCCCGTTGCACGAGCTGTCCCACGCCGACCCCCGCGTAGCGATAGAAATGTGGGGGCAAGTTTACCCGGCAGCGTGGGCAAGCCTCGATGAGCGTTCCCAAATGGCTCTAGTGCGCCCGCTAACCTCGTTACTGTCTCAACAGTACCACAAAAGGCAATTGCGGCTGGGCAGCGGGTTTGGGTACCGTCGAAATGTTGTCCAGGCCTTGCTCCTTGGGCTTGCCAAATCGAACCCTGCACCGCTGATTCCCGCAGAGCTCCTGATGTTTTTAGGGAAGACGTACAATGCGTGGCACACTGCGATACGCATCTGCGAGAGGCAGGTGTTTGAGAGGGACAATCATACCCAAGAAGGTTTCGAGTCGTGGACCAGGGTTCTTGACAACCTCTATACATCCTTGAACGAAACCGATCACTCCAAGGGGTTGCGACACTTGACTTCTGAATCGCGGGAAACGACAGCTGCTTTGGACTTGCAGGCCAACGGGCAGTGGAAGCAGTCCCAGGAAGTGCTGGTGAATGCTATATCAGAGCACATGGACGGGCGCCTGAGCGAGTTCGAACTGGCTGGGTGGAAGTCCAGCTGGGTGGAGTCCTGCCGCCAGTTGGCCCAGTGGGACGTGTTGTTGAATTACTGTTTGCCAGCGACCAACGAGCCTAAAGTTCTCCTAGAATGTGCGTGGAAAACGCCGAAGTGGAGCCTGGTGAAGAAGCTGTTCGCCTCGCCCTCGGTGAAAGCCGTGACCGAAGAGACCACCCCGGATAGCAAATTGTTGCTGTACCAAATTTACCTCGCCATTCAAGAGTGGAAGCTGAGCGACGTCGATCAGTACTGCAGGCACGGCGTCCAGCTGGTGCTGCAAAAATGGCAATCACTGCCATCGACGACGTCTGCAGCACACATCCCACTCCTGCAAACGTTCCAGAACTTGGTGGAAGTACAGGAGTCCAGCAAGATACTTGTCGAGCTGAAGGAGACGAGAGAGCGCGATTCGTCGAGGATGCCGGACCTGAACAAGTATATGCACGTGTGGCGGGAGCGCCTGCCTAACCGATGGGAAGATGCGGTGGTGTGGACGGATGTGCTGACTTGGCGAATGCACATGTTCGACTTTATCAAGTCCGAGTCCGTTCGCCGAAACCAGCGGAGCCGTTCGAAGCAAGACCAGAGCGGGCAGGTGCAGGACACGCCGTGGACGGCCCTAAAAATCTGCGAAGTTGCGCGGAACCACAAACTGAAAGATTTGGGGCTTAAGTTCATGGACAAGCTGAGCAACATTTCTCAGATGGAAATCGGGCCAGCATTCAAGAAACTGCAGCAGCAGATTTCGCTCTGCCTGGACGAACCCCTGCGGCTGAAGAACGGCCTGGCGATGATCAACAACACGAACCTGAGCTATTTTCAATCTGAACAAAAGGCGGAGCTTTTTCGTCTGAAAGCGCTTTTCCTGGAGCGCCTCGGGGAGACAAGGGAGGCGGAGTCGGCGTTCAGCAAGTGCCTAAACGTCTGCCAGTCCTTCGGGGAAGGCTGGTTGTCCTGGGGGCAATTCTACGACCGTTTACTGCACATCGCGTGCCGCGGCGAGAGTGCGGCAGTGCTGCGGGAGGACGCGTCCTTGGAGCTTGGGGCGAAGACGTTAGAAGGGCTGCCGCTGGAGTACGCGTGTCACGTCATGAGTTGTTACTTGCACGCAATCTACACACGAAAAGAAGAAAACACGCAGCTGCTGCTTGCCCGGGTCCTGCGCTTGCTTCAGTGCGACGACCCTAGCGGCCGGCTCCTGAAGATTTTTACGATGCACGTGGACGACACGCCGATCTGGAGCTGGGTGGTGTGGATTCCGCAGCTAATAAGCATGCTAGGGAAGGAAGGGTCCGGCCAGGCCCACCGAGTCTTGACAGAGATCGCGAAGCGTTACCCGCAGGCGCTGTACTACTCGCTTCGGGCGTTTCTGCTGGAATGCCGGAGCGAGGAGCGGTCGAGGCAGAAGAAGGGCGCAGCGGCTGCACCGCCCGCGGACGAATCGGACCCGGCCAGGCCCAAGTCCGCCGCGAAGTTCGCGGAGGAGTTGATGAACACCATCAAACGGAGCCATTCTCCGATCGCGTTCGAGATAGAGTCGCTTCTGGAGGAGCTTATCGTAAAGTTCAAGCAAGGCCCGGAGGAGGAGCTGCTCTACTTTGTCCACGGCCTGTTCGCAAAGTGCATGAGGCTGCAGCTGAAAGAGAGCACGATGGGCGAGGTGGGTGTGCCCAACTCCATACGGGTCACCCTGGAGAGAATCACGGCACGGTTTTTCCCTTCCGAGGCGAGGGGTCTCCACCCGCGCCACGCCGAGTGCTACAACCTGTACGCTGCGGCGTTCCGCAAGGACTTCTCGATGTCGTCGCGGCCGCGGATGAGCGTGGAAGGTCTGGTGCGGAAGCTGTCGAAGTGGAAGTACATCATCAACAACCACTTGGACCAGTCCCTGTCCCGCTTGTCGGGAAGCATGAACATGGAAGACTGCAGCTCGAAGATGGTCGCGTTCTCGAGCCAGAACATCGAGCTCCCCGGGCAGTACTCGTGTGATAGCGAGCCGAACTTGTCCCAGAACGTCACGATCAGCCTGATCGAGACCGACTACAGCATTCTCCGACGCTCGGACCTGTCCCACACGCACCAGTGCCGGATCTCGATCCGGGGCAGTGACGGGCTGCTGAACAATTTTCTCCTGCAGAACACGGCCCCGAAGATGACACCCCGGGACGAGCGAGTCGCCCAGTTCTTTGAGCTGACCAACCGCCTGATGGCGGTGCACGCGCCTGCGCGCCAGCGAAACGTTCGCTCGGTGGTGCCGGTGATCGTGCCCATCACTCCCCGGATACGCCTGCTGAAAGAGTGCAGCGCGTCCACGTCGCTCTCGAGCGTGTACGAGGACTTCTGCGCGGCCGCTGGGGTTGACGAGGTCCTTCCCTTCATAATGGCAAAGAATGCGTCGGTCCTCTCGCATCCGGACTTTTTGTTCGATGGGAGTCCGGCCGAGGCCCGGGCGGCGAACCGCGTGAGGACGTACCGCACGATCTGCGAGACGCTGGTTCCGAACAGTATCCTTACGGACCGCGTCTCAGCGCTGGCGGACTCGTACGAGAAGTTGTGGTACATCCGCAAGCAGTTTGCGACCCAGACGGCGGTGATTTCGTACCTCTCGTACCTGCTATCGATGGGGCACCAGGAGCCCCACAAGATGTTTGTCTCGGCGCAGTCCGGGACCACAATGTACTCCGACCTGCATCCTCTGTACAGCCCGGACGGTTTGTTCGCGAGCACGGGAGCCGTGCCCTTCCGCCTGACACGGAGCATGGCGCACTTTCTAACCCCGGCCGGGATTCACGGCACGCTGACGAACTCGATGATGGCGGTTGGCAGTGCCCTGAAGGAGAACGAGGCGTTCTTCGAGGACTATCTGTTCCTGCTGCTGCAGGACGACATGGAGCAGCAGCGGGCGGCGATCGAATCGAGTCACGCGGCAGAGACTGCCAAGGGGGAGGACGGGGAAGAGAAGAAAAAGGAGAAGGATGCCGTCGTCGACACGGACGGGGACGCCATAATGGGGGACGCGGACGCCGCAATGGGGGACGGGGGACCGAAGGGGAGCAAAACGATCCCGTACAACGTCAGCGTGGTGAAGAATATGTACTGCGTGCTGGACCGGCTCGACGAGACGACCCCGATCAACATTCCGGCCGTGCACGACCGTACGAGCTGCCTTGCGGGCACCCGATCGGTAGACAACCCCGCATGCATGAACGGTCGCATCCGGGACCTTTTGAACGATGCCATGGACGTGGAGAAATTGGCGTCGATGCCGGCATCGTGGCAGCCATGGCTGTGAGTGAGGTGAGATTCGGGAACAAAAAATTTAATTTTTCCTTTTAAAATGATAGGAAGCTAAATTTAATTACTTAAATAACAGCCAATTTTCTTGTTTTTAAATGATAGTAAATATGAAAAAATTGCACAGCGATCTTACGTAGATGATGTAATACTACGAGAGTACATTTTTTAAATAATTTTTTACAAAGCCTGCGGTACACAGAAGAAAACTAATCTTTAACATAGGAACAAGACACCCTCTTTGTGTGGCAGGTTATCCAAGTTTCCCCTGAGGTATTCGCCGAACGGTTAAATTTACAACCTTTAATGGATGGAAGGAAATGTTGTTTATTCGCGGTACACGAAGAAGATAAATTGAAAAGTTCAAAGAATTGCAAAGTTTTACCACAATCCCGCTCGCCCATTGGAGCGGGCAATTAAAGCTAAAAAGATAAGATTTACGTACAGTACACTAAACTCGTAATATCGTAATGCGTATCAAGGTAAGGGTACATACTTTACAATGTATACCTCAGTCGCTCGTCGCACTGTTCTAAAGACGTTGTTGAGTGGTCGCGCCAGGCAACGCGGCGTTCTTCTCGGCTTGGGCGAGGCCGGCTTCCCCTTTTCCTACTTGATTCCTAGCGTATTTTTCCCGGTCGGCGTTCGCGCCGGTGATATCTCCTTGTCCCTCCAAAGCCGCCTGGGTTGAAGCACTGTTGCTTTTCATCGGAGCTTTTGCGCCGCAAAATAATGTGCAACCGTCTATGCACAACTGCCTGTGCAACGGGACCTCGTTGGTGCCTTGAGCGCACTGCTCGGCGCAGCCCAACGCACAGGGTGGCACATGCCAGTCGCACGTTGGCTTTGCCTGCTTCACGGTGCACGTGCTCTCGCACTGGAGCGGCCCGAGGGCGGAGTAGGACCCTTTGATGGTCTGGACGACACGGTAGCTCAAGTCCTTTTCCACTTTGGTGGGGTTGTTCGACCTTGGGGCGGTCTTCGCAGGCGCGGCCTCTGGTTGCAGCACCCCCGCGGCGGCCTTTTGAAACTTTTGTAAAAATTCGGTGGGAAGAGTTTCCTCCTTGGAAACAACGCGTGCCCCGCTCTTGTACGACACGGGCACGGCGGCCACGTTGCACGACGCCATGACGGCGGCGGCAACGGCGGCTACAAGAACGATTTTCGAATGCATGTCCTTTCTTGTACTATTCTATTAATATACTATATACTGTTTCCACCAAAATATCAAAC
>LT642246.1:0-28432 GCA_900128585.1 Stramenopiles sp. TOSAG23-3 | reverse complement strand
GAAAATTGGCTGTTATTTAAGTAATTAAAATTAAAGATTAAAATTTTAAGTATATGTTTTTTTATGGGATTTTCTCACGGGAGTGTGCACTTTTAAAACTATTATTGGTCCGTTTTTTTATAACAACGCCTTTAATGGACAGAAGGAGTAGATTCACTTTTGCGGGGGTATAATTAAAATAATAATGTTTTTTTGAAGAAGATACTACTTCAGTAGTAAATTTTAATTTACTTACACGTATAAATATTATAACAGGAGGCAAAAATTTTGTTTTTATCTTCTTCTTCAGCGAACTTATCTCCGCTCCTGAGATTTTGTTTGCTGTTTGTAGTATTGGAATACAAAACACGTATCGAAGCCCTTGAACAGGCAGTACCCTTCCAACAATTCTCTCGCTGTTACCTGTTCTTCGTCCGGAGGAAGTGTACCATCGTCGATAAAAACCAATTTTTTTGTGTAGCAGGTAGCAGCAGTTCTATATTTCCGTAGAAAATCATACTATAGACTAGTCTAATAATAATGACTACGTATAATTTAAATAGAGACTTTGTTTCGACCTGCTACCCCGCTATAATTTATATCCTGAGTGTTGGACCACTGAAGGACTGGAGGAAACTGGGAAAGGAGGATTAATTAGTCGTCTACGAGTACGTAGTTAATTGTAAAATGTGATACCGTACTTCGTAATAAATAATAAAGATCCAAAGCAAAATTTAACAAGATCGTTGTTGTTGTATGATGATACAGCATGGATTTTGATTAAAAACTGCAAATGGATTTGTTTCGCCGCCAACCGAATAACTAATCAAATAATCGACCACGGGGATACACCACCACCCCACCACCGGAGGGCATCAGTTTATAGACTATGAACAGTATTCAGAAATTTAATTGGAATTGTTATAAACAGTACAGGAAGACAGGCAGGCCCGAAGCAGAGATGGTCACTTGTGTGTGGTGCTGTTGTTGTTGTCGTATTAACTGGTAATACTACTACTCAAAAAGATATTCTTCTCTTCTTTCTCTCTTTCTTTCTTTCTTTCTTCTTCTTCTTCTTCTTCTGCCTTTTCTCTTTCCGATCCAAGTTTGTACGTGTTGGTTTGTTGTAAAGAAGGCACACCCCTGGTGAAATTGATAGATGTCTTTGTTCACCCCCCCCCCCACAACATTTAAAACTGACCACCGAAACAGTCCTTATAAAACATTTGATACCTGAAAGACCAAGCGATGGGTTTGTGTGCTTCAACAGAAAATACAAGCTCCCCAGCGGGAGGGGGAAGAGGCAGCCCCGGGTCAAATAGCAAGGACAGCCTCAACCGAAAAACAACCTTGGACGCAGAAAACGTTACCGAACGAGCCGTCGAGCTGATTCTTGAAGCAAAGAGTCGACGAATGGTTGTTGCGGACACAACGAATATTAAAATATCGCCAGATTTTGTATTCCCGTGCTTCCCGAAGTCAGAATCGAAGAAGAGGTTTATCAAGAGTTCTCTTGGGAAAAACTTCTTTCTTTTCCAAGAGCTGGAGACTCAGTCGCAGCATAAAATGATTGAAGCTATGGAGCCCTTAAAAGTTGAAACATTGAGGGAGAAAGTTGTTCGACAGGATGATGCGCAAGCCGATTACATGTACCTCATCGACAGCGGAAAGTTTGAAGTATGCATCGATGGGAACAAGGTGAAATCTCTGAACGAAGGAGACGTGTTTGGAGAGCTCGCGCTGATGTACCAAGCCCCGAGGGCTGCCACCGTGCGCTGCGTTTCAGCTCCTGCAAAACTGTGGAGACTTTCTCGGGAAGTTTTTGCAAACATCACGTGCCAACTTGTTGCCAATGCAGCCGCGAGCAATTTGGAAAGAATACAGAAAGTAGACTTGTTCAAATCCTTGACCCTGCCACAAAAGCAGTCAATTGCCGATGCGTTGGGCCGCAACATGTTCAGGAAAGGCACAAAAATCATCAATCAAGGCGACGATGCCACGGCCTTTTTCTTAGTCGAGAAAGGCAGCGTAGCGTGTACCGACAAGCGTGGCGATTTAGACGATATTATTCTTGGCGCGGGGGACTACTTTGGGGAGCTTGCACTCCTGAACGATCAGAAGCGGGCCCGCGATGTTATTTGCCGCGAGGATACAACCTGCTTGTTCATGAACAAAGAGAACTTCAGTTTGCTCCTGGGCAACTTAAACCAACTGTTAGATCGTAACATGGGCAACCGGGTCTTAGAGAGCGTAAAACTCTTCAAATCAGTAAACGGTAGTAACCGACAAGAACTTCTTGAAACGTTCAAGGAAAGAAAGTATGCAATGAACCAGGACATCATCACTCAAGGTGAATCTGGCGATAGTTTCTTTGTTGTCCGTGAGGGCACGTGCGACGTGCTTGTCGATGGCAAGAAGACAGCAGCGCTAGCAGCTGGCCAATACTTTGGCGAAGGCTCCTTGCTGAGTGGAGAAGAGCGTGGGGCGACCATTCGGGTGACATCGAAACATTTTCGTGCGTTTGAGTTGAAAAAAGCAGATTTCGACGCTCTTCTTGGCACCGTGAAAAAGTACATCGAGAAAACGTCAATTGAGCGCAAAAAACTGTCTGAACTGCGAACGATTCCATTCAAAAGTCTGAGTCAGTCAAGGGCCTTGGGCCAGGGGACGTTCGGGTTGGTTAAATTGATCGAGTACAACGAGCATCGGTTTGCCTTGAAATGCCTTCAAAAGCAACAAATAGTGAGCTATAATTTGGTACCAAACATTTTGTACGAGAAACGCATGATGGAGGAGAGCGACCATCCGTTCGTTCTAAAGTTAATCAACACTTACCAAGACCCCAATCAGTTGTATATGCTGCTTGAAATTGTCCCTGGTGGAGAGCTGTTTGCATTTTTACAGAAACGCGGGGGGAAAGTTAGTTCACCCCATGCTTGCTTTATTACTGCCTGCGTCGTCTCTGTTTTTGAATACATTCACTCAAAAAATATTTGCTACCGGGATTTAAAGCCCGAAAACTTAATGATCGATTCTGAGGGCTACATAAAGATGGTAGATTTTGGCTTTGCAAAAGTTGTGACCGATAAAACGTTCACTTTGTGTGGCACACCAGAGTACATGGCCCCGGAAATTCTTTTGCGCCGTGGCCACAACAAAGGGGTAGATTACTGGGCAACCGGAATACTTATCTACGAATGTGAGAGTGGAACCACTCCATTTGCGGACTACCTCAACTACGACAACCGTGTGGTTTGCCAAAATATTTTGCGGAAACCGTTAGAAATGCAAAGAAGTATGGGCGGTTCTTGTCGCGATATGATCAAGTGTTTGCTCGCAAGGGACCCTCAAAAGCGTTACGGCTGTCTTGCTCGAGGTTGCAAGGATATTAAGTCCGCGCCGTATTTTGCAAAAATCGATTGGCAGAAACTTCTATTGAAAGAAATGAAAGCTCCGTATGTCCCAAAAATAAACGCAAAGGTCGGCATATCAAACGACAATTTTGAACCGTTGATGGTTAATACAGACATCAGCACATACAAAGGCAAGCAAGACATTTTCAAGGACTTTTGAACACAGAACATTGTGTTACCCAGAAGTGTAAAAAAAGCGAATTTTCAGTTTTGCACGTGCCACAGGGTCAAACGCGAGTGCAAAATTCCTTGCCCAATGTATTTTTGTTTTTGTCCGCTAAAGTTGAAACGAGTGCGAAATTAGCCTTTTAAACTTAGGAAAAATTAAAAAACAAGAAAATTGGCTGTTATTTAAGTAATTAAATTTGTACGAAAAATTTAAAGAATTAAAAACAAAATGAAAATACTGTGAATGTATTAAAAACAAGATGTGTTGATGTAAATTGAGAGTCTTAAAGCATACTATATAAATTTGTTTTAAACAATATAATTTTTAGATAAAATGTACACACTCTTTCATTTTAAAACAAAAATTTGGAGCGCCGCCTTCAAGAAACAGGGTGGTGGTGGTGGCGGCGGCACTCAAGCGTCGCAGTCCATCTCCTCCTCTTCACCGGACTGGAAGCGTTTAGTTCGAAACAGCTCCCTCGTTTTTCGATACTGTTTTATGCCCAGGGAACGACGAACAATGATGTTTGATGCATGTAGTCGCTTTGCAAACATTCTATCAAAGCTATTGTCTTTTAGAGTTTTGTTGTCCTCGATAACGACCTTCACACTGGTACGAAATAGTTTCCGTAGTCTCTGCGATGGCGATAAGTTTTCGTCGACTTCGTCCGAAGAGTCACATTCTGGTTCTCGGAAATCTACAAGGCATTGGAAGGCAGTGCGCTTGGCAAAGTGAATTGTAGCATGGATAATCTTCTGCGTGGCAACGTATCGATTCAGTTTTCGTATAATTGCATGTTTCCTCCATATTTCTAATCTATGCTGCAGCATAGGTTTTGACAGCACTCGGTGCAACGACGTCCCCCACCAAATATTGCGACCGTAATGGTAAAACTTTACATTCTCAACTAACTTTTTGATGGCCCTTCTTTTCATGTAGTATCGTTCTATGTAGCCTCGAAACGTTTTGCACCACCTCAAATACGACCTCCATTTAAGCAATGATTTTCTAGTCACACTTCTGTGCCAAAACTCTTTCCCTTTTGCGTTGAGCACACCCACTTTCCAGATCTTGAAAACAATCGTGCATTGAAGTTTTTCCTTTTTGTAAAAACATTTCGACAGCACTTTCTTCAAGAAGTCCACCTTTCCTTGGTTAATAAAGATGATGTGATCCCACCTCAATTTCATCGATTTTTGTCTGTACCGGCGTAAAATTTTCTCTAATCCTAGTTTGACATTTTGTTCGTAATGTAGCCTGGACTTCCATTTCTGCAAGTACTTTCTTGTGTAACGCTTCAGGGCGTCGTAAAATAGTAGTTTCAACGTGTGGGTTCGCTTCCACCTAGAAAAATACAGTTTGCACAGCGCGAGGCGGCAGTCGTTTTCCCAGTTTTTCTTTATGCGATGCCGACGTTCCAGGATTTGATTGCTTACTGCAATAAAATTGCACATTTTTCTGTATCCGTCCAACGCACGATAGCCTGAAGTCCTGAGCTCAAGAACTAGAGGTCTTCCACCCGAACCGCCAGGTGTTATAACGGTTATAGCCGGACTTCTCGACATGGGCGAAGTGTTGGTTTGGTGCTGAAGATTGAACAAGATGTGGATCGTGGAAAAAACACAAGAGAAACAAAAGAGCTCTATCTAATTTTCATGCAGGTCAAATGTGAAGTACTGGTGTTTGTGTCGATGGGTAAAAAAAATACTCGCTCCTTTTCTCGTCGTATTTATTTAAATTGATGATGATGATGGATGGTGGTGTTATAGTCGTCTATTATTATTATAATTATTTTATTATGGAAGTATCTGGTGGGTAAAAAAAAATGTTTAATTATATTATTTTTTTTCATCAATCAGCAGTGTCTTCTTTTTATTCCTTTGCTCTGCTATGTGCTTATTTTATTTATTATCTGTTTGTTCACATCATATCATAGACTAATAAAAATTCTAACGTCTTGATGATGAGAGAGAGACACAAAATGTTTTTATTTTTTATTTTATTTTTTTGTTGTTGTTGCTTGGTGGTGGGTTCTCATTATTTTATACCAGGTACCTGTAGTAATACGGGTACTTCTTAAATCTCGATTGAGGTATTAAATGAAGGACGGCGCGACTCCGATGCACCCGTTTATGGACCCTGCTACTATATTACACGCTTAGAGTACAAAGATTTATAGTTAAAACTTTAATAATGATACAACTCCAAATAGGATATTTTTTCTTTACACAATATCATCGCCCACGCCGAACGAACTATTCTCATTCCCTTCCATCGAACTGAACCGACGGGAACGTTTATGGATCATTTCAATGGAAGCACTATGTTTGAATGCTTTCTTCTTACGCCTTGGTTTTTCCAAATCAATAACCGCGGACGCGTCACGAACGAGCTTGATAACGAGCAAGATGGTGATCAGCCACAATACGACAAGACAGTAATTAAATGTGGTTTGTACAGTTCGGTATTGCGACATCGATATCACTTTTAAACTTAACCCCCCGTACACGAAAACCGCTGCAATACGAATCACAGTGACTACTGTAAGTCCCAATTCCCATTTACTGACATTTACGTTTAAAATATCATTCATCGTCAATCGACACAGACGTAGCAAGACTTGGGATGTCATAATGAGGAGAACCATTTCGAATAGTTGGTAACTACTAGTCTCCAGTTTCAATTCATTGGCAACATATTCTTCCATTCCTTCTTCGATCTTCATTTCATTGACGGTATGCGGTAATTCTGGATAATGTTTATCGAACTGTTCAGAATCGATGAATTCTCTGGAATCTGTACAATTCATCCAACCTCCTTTTGCCACTCTTCTTCTTTCCATGTAGTCCTTGTCGTGATACGCGCCATTTGACACTGTATGATCGTCATTGCCAAATAACATGCGACTGGTAACCCAGCAATAATTTTTGTGCTCAAACGTGTCGCCAAACCATGTAAATCGGTGGAATAATTGTATTGCAATGCCTTGTTAATTGGTTGGAGCATAAAGGGGGCTGCAATTACGCCTACCACATCGAGTAACCCTATTAAATAAAAGGTGGATTCATCAATACGAACAATACATTCTAGTATTCTTTCTAGGAAAGGCAGCGCCACGCCAATTTTTAACTGCCAATTGCCAATCTTCAAGGGTACTGTTGCCGCCCAAACCAAGAGGAACAAATAAGCGTTAAAGAGGAAGACAGCGTTCATAGGCTCATATTGCGTATACGCATGCACAAGAATCGATACGAGTTGCGATAAAAACATAATGACAAGAACGCCGTTTGCAAACTTCTTCTTTTTACTATCTTTTATTAAAAGCACTCGTTGCAACCGTACAGCCGCTTTGATTTCTCTTTTCAACCTCAACCCCTCTCTTGCCTTTTCTTCTTTGCTTTGCAAGAGAGGGTTTTTCGTGGATGGTCGTTGTTGGGGTTGCTTCATTGTCTTGTCGCTATTCATAATAAATTCACTTCGTTAATGGTCTCTCCCTCGCTATATTTCTTTGTTTCTCTTGCGTACGTGGACGGTTTCCTAAATATTTTCTGTTCACTTTCTCTTTTTTTTTATTGTTTTTTCTTCTATCCTCGTAGTTGTCGAGGCGCACGGCGAGACGATGCGGAACATACAAAAGTTAACCCTAGCGGTAACGTATAGAGCTAAATACCTATATAATATAACTACGAAAGTTAAATATATAAATAAAAATTAATAATATTAAATGAAGGGTACCATAGGGGTCTGAAGAGGGTTACAATACCATACTTTGGGGTTCATTTGTTAAAACATATTATATATATTTATAGGTTATTAAAAAACAACATGTATAAGACTCTACACATTCGTTTGCTCTCCTCTTCATCCACGGGGACGTTCAACTTTCGCTGAAGTTCGTTCCTGTCTTTTACACACTGGTCAAATGTAAGGTAAGCGTATTTAAACATTTGGTTAACATGTGATATATATTTATACTAAAATTTTAAACACGCTCCTACGCAAGCTTTACCTCTATCAATCCTTTCCCTACTATCTAGATTAATAATTTCCTGGACAACATAGATGTCCTCTGCCCTCGTTCTCTTCTTGAAAAAAAAGCAGCTACCTTGGTAGTAGTAGCGGTGTCACTCAGAATCCGAAACCCAAAAACCAAAAAACTTACAGGATTTCCTTCAGCTTATTTTTATCTTCCTGTGATAGTTTTTTTGGGAAAATAATCTCAAACTTTACAAACAAAGTCCCAAACTGCGACGGAAAGTTGTGCACGGGCATGCCTTCGTTCGGGTACTGCTTGACCTGGAAAGGCTTGATGACCTTTTTCGATTTTATGGTCACTACGTGCCCATCCAGATGCTGTATGGTCTTGGAAAACCCAGTCAGCGCTTCTTTCAGCGTTATTTTCATCGTATGGTGCAAGTTCTGGCCATCGCGTTTGAAAAGTCGGTGTTTTCGCGTGTGCAATATCATGATGACATCGCCCGGGATGTACCCTGGCCTCTGTTCGGATTCACGTTCGAACGTAATTTTGCTACCGTCGGGCATTCCCTTCTCGATCTGTCCCGTCAATCGTTTCTTTTCGTTTTTGCACATTTCCTTCGACGGTACTTCTTGCTGTTGTTGGACCATAAAGCCGGGCGCCATTTGCCTCTGCACCATTTTAATTTCGTTAGGACACTTAGTTTTGCACGACCTACACTTCTTTTTCCTCGGGTTTTTGCCACAACCTCGGCATATAACCCGTCGTTCAATTTCGGCCGTGCGCTCACCGCCGTTGTACAGCGTTTCAAGGGTCACCTCAACGCGCACAGAGACGTCCCGGCCTTTTTTCCCTCTCCGACCGCCGCCGCCGCCACCACCAAACATTCCACCAAAAAATGCGTCCAGGGGACTTCCGCCACCCCCTCGTTCTCCTTCTTTTACTGCTTTCTGACCGCCAGCGTCGTACAAAACTCGCTTGTCTGGGTTTCCTAATACTTCGTAAGCGTTGTTGATTTCTTGAAATTTTTCCTGGGCTTCTTTATTGCCTTTGTTTTTGTCCGGATGGTACTTGACTGAAAGTTTTCGAAACGCCTTCTTAATCTGACGGTCCGTAGCATCTTCATCTACCCCCAGGATTTCATACCAGTCTTTCTCTTCTTCCTCCTCGTCCTGGCGCTGGGCATGCACGGCCGAGCTGACAAGCGCAAACAAAAGGACGGACGCAACGAATACCTTTGTTAACTTCATAGTAGTGAACACGTGGAACTATTTACACGCACAATCAATCAATGAACTTTCACTATCTTTTTATAACCAACTATACACGACTACAATGAAATGAAAGGGATGTAAAAATTCCCTACGTAGCTACACATATTACTTGAAACTTGAAATCTTAGTAGACATAGTCGTCTATACGAGCGTGACACTCTTTAGTATTATATTTTTTTCGGTCGTCGTCGGTTTTTTTTGTTTGTTTTTTGGTGGTTATGGTGGAATTGATGATCTCTCTCAATGCTCTTTCTTTCTATTCTCAGTTTCTTTATTATTAATAGCTACTGTGGTACTGCTATAATACTAATACTAATACCTGCTCTTCCGTTCTTTTTTTTACTGTCATCATACTCCTCCTCAGAGGCCACGTGTTGGAGTTCAATTGTTTAAATAGATGATCTGATTAAAATAAGTACACATAATTATGTATTCTAAATATATAAAAAAATTGTTTTATATTCGTGTACTACTGAAATATAGAAAATATTAAATAGGACATTTTAATTTAGAATATGATAAATAATAGTTAAATCGGATAAATTAATTTCGGGTGGTACAACTTAAAATTACACCGGAATTATTCCAGTTATGCCAACAAAACAAAACTGGCAAAAAAATGAAAAACGAATGCAAAAGAAGAGACCGGGGTAAAAAATACAAAGCGCAGCATAGTCACTTGTATGTATATTTTATTGTTGAAAGAAAGAAACTATACGAAGTCTATCTAAAATTTTTTAACTTTCTATGCTAAACTGTATTATACTATTTTCTTTCTTTCTTTCTTTCTTTCTTTCTTTCTTTCTTTCTTTCTTTCTTTCTTTCTTTCTTTCTTTCTTTCTTTCTTTCTTTCTTTCTTTCTTTCTTTCTTTCTTTCTTTCTTTCTTTCTCAAGCGATTGTTGTTGCGTCATACATATAATAATACGTGGTATTATTGTATTATAGTTAATACCGGTTCACAACACTCTCTCTTGCTGTATTTTTTATTATTTTATTTTCGATCGATACTAAAACAATAATAATTATATTATTGTAATAATTAATATGAAAATAGCATCATCACATTAGCTATTCTTAAAAAAAAAACTAGAAGAAGAAAAAAATATAAGCGTCGTCGTCCTCATGATGTGTGGATGCTGTTTGTTTGTGTGCCTCTTTTATTTATAAGAAGTGCTGCTGTTATTTATTATTATAATAATAATAATATATAATTGACGTTCCATTTAGAAAGTTTCCTTGAAAATCTTACTTGAAGTTACAAACCATTTCCTATCGGTACAAACGACGTAGCTACCTGTAAATAGGTTACTCTTTACAGCAACAGCAACTTCTCAGAACCAGAACAAAACAACATCAATTATCGCTCATACAACATGTTTTCAGTCGCCCGTTACCTACCAAAGTTCGCCTCCGCGGCAACGAAGCAAGCCCCTCGAATGGCTGCACCATTTTCCGCTCAAAGCTTCGATTCTATCGTACGCGATGCACTGGGTGACAACGGCATGGCTGACCGTGCGGATACAATTTTGGGCCACTTGAACGAAGCGGCCGTTACCCGCACAGAAATAGCGACAAAACTCAACGATCAGGATTGGAGCGATATCGGTGTTAAGGTCGGCGAGCGGGTTGTTCTCCAAAAGGCTTTGGCAGAAGCAGGGGGGTCGACGGAGCCTCTTCAGCGCCAGTTTAGCCGTGGCGGAAAAGTCGGAACCCACCACCAACGATCATTGTAAACTAATTGAATGGCTGCAAAAACATTGGACGTATTCCAAGACCGTAGCAGATACAGCCGGTGCTAAGCGAAGCTCTCGGAATTGCCGCCCGGGTTTTTGTATTCCTTGACGTGTTGACAATTACTTTTCAAGTTACAACGTGTGCAGTTTTCAAGTGCTGTTCGCGCGCAATAAGATCCTAAGAGAACAAAAAATCAAAATGCATAAATCCTAAGAGAACAATTAAAAAATAAAATAAAATAGTAATTAAATTCTGTTACTTCTTACTTAATTAATAATTGTCTGTTTTACAAATAAAATAATTTATTTCTTAGTTTTACATTGGTTTCGAAGACTTTGACCCCTTCTCGAGCGAGCGTGAACACGTTCATTTTAAAACGACAAATCACCAATTTGAAAATCCATCGAATCGAATGACTGCCGTATTTCGTTTCCCTCAACTTCGGTGCCAGCGGTTCCTCCAGTAATTCTTGCCCCATGTCTCCTAGAACGAGGAATAGGCCGGGTTTTAGGCTGTGGCATCTGAAACAACGGAGCTCTGTCTTGTCCAAACCCCATGCCACCATTGGGAATGATTGTTCTCCGTCTGACCGCATCCCGAGCACTTCTGATGCTAGACCGAATGCCCACACTAAGTGCGGATGACACCCCAAAGCGTTCCGTAGAAAGTCGAAGTGCTCGTCCATAATTTGACATGGCAGAATCATGCTCTCCTAAGCTTTCATATTCAATTCCTAAGTTGTGCAGTGCGACAGGCAGTGCTTCTGGTATATTCACAGTCTCTGCAGACTGGACTGCATCGAGGGCCCAGTTCAGCGCCCTCTCGTGCTCACCCAAGGCGCTCAAGGTGGAGCACAAGTTGTTCATGATGGCGGGTGTCCTTTTCAGCAAGACGGCCTCTTCCAAGTAAGACAAGGCACCTTCGTGGTCTTTGTCGCGGTTCAAAACAATCGCCAGCCTCATCAAAGTTGTGGACCGAGTGTTGTTGAACTCATATTCGAATACACCAGGAGACACGTTGCTGGTCATTTGCTCTGCACCAACTAGTAATGTTCTGGCTTGATCTGCGTCGCCCCTTCGTATCATGTCCGATGCGGATGTATTTATCCTATGGACGGACTCTATCAGATTTGCACTCGCTGGGATCCTCAAATGTGCTGCCGAGTAAGAGTGGTCAATATCTTTTTCTGGAAGAATGTAACTGCTTTTAGCCCCCTTTTGTTTTCCCAGCACATCCATAGTTTTCACCTTCTTTTTTGCTGCTTTGGGTTCGTTCCTTAATTTAGAGGCCGGTGTAACGGTGTATTTTGATGGGGTCTTGTTGCTGCGCCGAGTGCCCATTTTGTTTTTCTTTAATTTTTGAGATTTCATAGCCTCCGAATCATCTGCAGCATCTGCACCTGACATTTTTGGGGCAATAAAACCCTTCTTTTCTTCCGAGCTACTGACATCTTCCACGGAATCAGTGAGTGAATCTGAACTTTTTTCCTTCGATTCCGATACATCGCTATCACCGTCGGTGAAGACCCCCACACCGCCATTTACAAACTGGTTCATTGTTTTTCGCATGGTACGCATGACATATTTCTTTGCCTTTTCCTGCTCACGGTGACGAATTTGCGACTTGATTTTTTTCCGTAGCTTTCTCATTTTCTGCTTTTCAACCAATTTTTTCCTTCTTGCGGTCGCTTCTTTGTCGGCCTGTTCTTCCCGAAGCTTTTCTGCACGCTCGAACTCTTCTATGCGACGCTGGCGCTCCAGCCGTATTTCCCTGTCTTCTCTCAAACGTTTGCCAACCAAACGACCGCGGTAACCACGGTAAACCTTTGCGATGCTTGTAGCAGAGAACAGCCGAATGGCAAGCCACGATTTTATGCGCCGTTTCTGCACGTTGTGGCGGTACCAAAAAGCAATCTGGGATACCTTTTTGTGCATCTTTTCGGTAGGAACACGGGGCATCTTTAACCGGCGTATTCTACTTTCTCTCTGCCTGATTTTTCTCATTCGAGCAGCCTTTGCACGAGCATGCGCCGCTTTCTTTTCTCGCGCGGCTTTCTCATGCTTGCGTTGCTGATGTTCTTCTTTTTCCATACTCGATCGCTCGAGTCCCTGCTGAATTCGAATTTTCTCTAATGCCTCAGGGTCTAGGGCTGGTTCATTACTGCTGATCATCATTTCGCTTTGGTCGGGGGGCGCTTCTTCCGTTGCCCTCTCTTGCTCTGCGGCATCTCGCTTTCGCTTTGCTTCCATGATCTGTTCTCTTAGCCCCACCCGCTTCCTCTTTTTGTCTGCAATAGCATTCAGTTTCCCCAAATGAAGGGCCGCGTCAAAGCGTGAGCCCAAAGACGAAATTTTGGCCGGCTTTTCTCGGAGATTTGAAGCAATTGATTGTTCTTCCCCCTTTCGCTCAAGGGCATCGTTTAGTTTCTTCAATTCTTTCTTTGCAGCATCTTCTCGTTTTTTCATTTCCTTCAGCATCGTCGTCTCACTGTCTTGGCGATATTTTTTTTCACGCGCTGCTTGGGTTTCCATGTCTTTCTTCATTTTGTCCAGCTCAAGCTGCAGTTTTGCTGCGTTTTCTCGTTCAGCGTCTGTCTCAGCTTCCAAACGCTTCGAGTGAACACGCTTCTCTTTCTCTAAAGATGCCAATTTACCTTTTTCCAATGCCCGTTGCCTCTCTGCTTGCGCTTCCAAGTTGCTTGCAATCAAACGCTCCTTCTCCAAATTGGCCAATCTAGTCTTTTCCAGTGCTTGCTTTGTTTCTTCAAGTTGTCGTTCCATCACCAGGGACTTTTCTCGAAGCTGCTGTGCTAACTTTTGCTGCTCCAAGTCTTTCTGTCGCAATTTTTCTCTTATTTCATTTTCAAGTGCCGACTTCGTATTTTGAGCGTTTACAGTGCTGGCAAAGTGCAGAGACATGCGTTTCTCTCTCTCTCTTACTAGTTCAACGTCTTTCTCCTTTTGCAATTGGGCCTCTCGAAGCTTCGCCTCCTTGTCAGCTTTCTTTAGCCGCTCCATGTCGGATTTCATTTGTGTGAGTTGCCGTTCCATATCGTCTGATCGAGACTTCAGCTTTTTCTGCTTTTGCTGTTCTAATTTCAAGCGATGCTGGTCTACCTGTGCCACGCTTTCCTTTTCCTTACGGTGCTGCTCGCGAAGCGCCTCCAACTCTGCCATGTATTCTAACGTCTTGATTTCAGAATTACCAGTGCTATCGGTGTTTGACGTATCCTTTAACTTCTGCAAAGCCACCCTCAACTCTTCCGCTTTCTGCTCTTCTAACACCTTTAATTTTTCTTGCATCTCACTTTCAAAGCGGTTTCTTTCGTCTTCCATTCGCTCCTTTGCCTTTTCAATTTCCAACAATTCCTTATCAAGGGCCTCCTTTCTATTTTGAACTAGCATTCTTTCATTTTCCAACTTCTGCGCCGTAACAGCAGAGTCTTTTGTTGCCACCGGTTTGGGAGCCAGTGTTTTTGCACGAGACATTAAGGTTGCCATGCGAGCCCGTTTCTGAGACTGTTCAATAATTTCTTTTTTCTTTTGTTTTGCATCTTCTTCAGCTTTTCTCTGTATATGTTCTTCACGTTTTAAGAAGGCTTCTTCTCGAGCCTTGGATTCCTCTTGAAATCGTTCTTGTAAAGCAGCCTCCTTTGCTGCGAATTCCTTTTTCTTCAACTCCAAATCTTTTCCTTGCAATTCTACCAATGTGTTTTTTTGCGCTTCACGCAGCTCGATTTCACGCGCCTTTTGAATGTTTTGGAACTCATGTTCTCTGTTCATAAAATCATTTTTATGGGCCTTTTCTTGCTCTTTCATGAGTTCAATCTGTTTGTTGCGTTCAGCGATTTGTTCAAGGTGTTGTTTTTCCATTTCTACCAACTGCTTTTTACGATTTTCTACTTCCGCTTCCCGCTTCTCGTCCCATTCTTTTTGCTTTTCTGCAATGGCCTGGCGCTGTTGTTCTGCCGTCTCTTCCAACTTCTGTCTCATTGCTTTTTCTTGTTCTTCCTTCTCTTTCTGCACTTCAGTCATTTTACGCTCCATTTCATGAAGTAGAGCTTGCTCACGTTTCAGCATTTCTTGGTGAAGTAAATCACTCTGTTCAGGGGAAGGGTTTCCCCTCGATGCCTTTGCTTTCTCATTAGCTTCCAACAGTTGTGCGTGCCTTGCCGAAAGCTCTTTTTCTAGTTTTGCTTGCTTTTGTAGCAATACATTTGCAAGCGCTTCCCTTTTCTTTTCTGCATTTCTTTCTCTTTCTATACGCTTGTGCTCCTCTTCAATTTTGTATCGTTCAAACTGAAGTTTTAGCGTGTCCAATTCTTCCGTTTGCTGTTTCTGCGCATCGATTTCAGAAGTTTCTTCCTTCACCTTGGATTCTTTGAGCATTGCCATGTGACTTTCCTTTTCTGCTTCGAAGTCACCTTTCATTTGTTGCATTTCTTTCTGTGTCAGCAGTATTTTCTCTTTCTCTTTTGACATTTGAGATTGGGTTTCGTTTAACGCTGTGAGTTGCGATTCAATAATCTTCTGGGCTTCCTCTGCCTGCTGCTCCATCAATTTCCGCATACGTTTCATTTCAGCGTCTTGAACAGTTATAATTTCTAACTTGGCGCTGCTTTCGTCTTCTTGCCGCTTTTTCTGGAGCAACAGCTCCTCTTTTAATTTCTCCATTTCGCGAGCAGCTCGGGCACTTTGACGCGAGATCTCTTTTTGTAGACGTTCTTTGTCTTTCTTCATCATTCGCTCTTGCCATGCAATGCGCTGCTCATGCTGCTGGCGTTCTCTTTCCAGCTCCATTTCAGCGTCCTTCCGTTCCTTTTCTACCCGTGCAATTTCTTCTCGCTGCTTTTGCTCTCGCGCCAATGCATCGTTAGCTTTTCTCTCCGCTTCTTTTAATGACTTTGTGAGCAGTAATTTTTCTCTCGCCTGCTGAGGAGACATAGTTGGCATGGGAGGACGACCACTTCTTCGGGGAGGACGCCCACCTCTGGGTGGAGGAGGCCGTCCGCCTCTAGGGGGCCCTCTCCTTGATCCTCGCGGTGGTGGTCCCCTGGAAGCAAACTTGCCACGTGGCGGTGGCCCTCTTCCAAGCGGACTTCGAAGCGGCGGTCCCCTTCCAAATGAACTCCGCGGTGGCGGGCCTCTGGAACTTACGGGGCCGCGCGGCGGTGGGCCCCTAGAGCTTACAGGGCCGCGTGGAGGCAAGTCTCTGGAGCTTACGAGACCGCGTGGTGGTGGGCCTCGCCTGACAGGGACAGATTTAACTGGTTTACTATCAGTCTTCACCGCAACCACAGGCTTATACGGAGTTTCAACTTGCTCTAGTTCTGCTGCAGAGATACCTCCTTTCTGTGATACTTCAGTAATAGCCTCTACCTTCTTAGGTAGTGGAAGAGGCGAGGATTCTACCTTGGAAGAAAATTCTGCCTGAACAGGCGATTCTACCTTGGAAGGCACTTCTACTGCAAGAGGCGCTTCTGCCGTGGCAGGAACTTTTCTTTTTGGCGACGCTTCTGCATTGAGAGGCGCTTCTACGTCTAGAGGAGCTTCTACTTTTGTGAGCACTTCTGCGTTGGGAGGCTCTTTTACTTCGAGGGGGGCTTCTACATTTGCGGGCGCTTCTGTCTTGGGAAGGGCTTCTATTTTGAGGGGCGCATCTACTTCGAGAGGAGCTTCAGCCTTTGTGGGAACTTCTGCCTTTGGAGACGGCCTTGCTCTTGGAGGAGGTCCCGCCCTTGGAGGCGGTCTTGCTCTTGGAGGGGGTCCCACCCTGGGACGAGGTTCCGCCCTAGGTAGAAGCCGTCTTCGTTGAGGCGGTCGCCCCCTTGCCGGAAGTCTTCCACGAGGACGCGGTCTCCCTCTTGGAGGCGGTCTAGCCTTAGGGGGCGGTCTAGCTTTAGGAGGTGGCCTGCTCCATGGTCTACCACTTGGCACAAATCGACTTCTTGGAGGCTGTTTGTGATACACTTCTGCCTCAACTTGATGATGAGGCTTCGGCTTTGAAGCAGCAGCCGAAGGTATATCAGATATTTCGTTCGCCGTGTATGGTTCCGTTTTTCGTGCTTGTGCTCTTGCGCTGACTGTAGCCATAACTTTGATTTTTGAAACGTGCGAGCTTTCCAAGCGTGGTTCTTTCTTTGGCGGAGGTGGCACTTTGTGCCTAGGTGTCATTTCTGTCCTTAGTCGAGCTGCCAGACCTCTGATCCTGCGCCGGAATACCCATGCCTTGATGCCGCGCTCCAATGTTCTTGCGGCTTTTCGTTCCCATCGAACCCCGTCTTGTATGTATTGGATTTCTGCTCTTTCTCCTGCCGTGGACAAGCATCGCATCAAAACAAATGTTGAAAATTCTCCATTGTGTCTATACCACGCCAGCTGCAACCGAACTGCGGCAAGGTTTTTTTCGCGGATTTCAGCCAGATTTTTCATCCACGCACGCCGACCTGCCTTGCCTCTCCAGATTTTTTGGAGTAAGGACGCTGCTTCAGTTGCTTCACATTTAAACGCGGCAGTAACCAACCGGCTGCTATACCCGCGCCACGCCCGCTGTATATTTGTTGCATGCCTGTTCCGCCGTCGTACCCATCGTTTTACGTGCAAATTTAGCAAATTGACTGCAGCAGCTCGCTTTTGAAAGTATTCTCTAATCCTTCTGTCTTGTTCTTGCTTATCTTTGAGACCCAAAGAGCGCAGCAAAACGAAAGTAGAGAACATGTTGTTCCGTTTGTACCACACCCTCTGTACCAACAAGGCTGCTTTGTTTAACTCTCGCACCGCATCGCGCATTTCTACAAAACCTTTTCGTCCCTTCTTACCGCGCCAGACTCTTTGCATGAACTTTGTAGCCCAAAGTTCTTTTCGTTTCTGCACGAGCGCCTTGAGAATAGTCCTCGCAAGTTTTTGCCTCCATATATTCTGCAACAGTTTAGCAGCATCGTTGTACTCGTCCATCATTTTGTTTGCCCTCTGATAGGCACGCATGGCACGTAGATGCCTAATTTGGGCAAGGCGCATTTCCGCTGTAACTGGTTCCCCAGGTTTAGCTGGTTTCGGGGGCTTGGGCGGTTTCCATCCAGAACCTTTGCTGGCAAACTCGTACTTCTTTTTCCATTCTGGGTGGGCCAGTGCCCATTCCCTCTGTGCCTTTTTACGCCTCTTTTCCAATTGCGCTCGTTCAAATCTTCGAACCACGTAGCATGTTACCGTCGTTGAGACACAAAGCAGAAGGACAACGCCCAAACCATACAGCATGGATGTGATGTCTTCCGCTATCACAGATTGTCTTGGCAAAGTGAAGATGTAGTCACCGTCAAGTCGAATGGGGTGAACCGAGGAAATTTGCATATCTTCTATGACGTGCAAGTCCACTTCTCCATGTTCCGAGGAAAGCATTTCAGAAATATTTCCAATCACATGCTGGTCTCGAAATGCTGTCAACTCCAAAACATCCATAAATTTCCGAACGCTGCCATATTCACCGTACATCATAAACCTCAGCGCCACCGATGGTGGTAACGAGGGATCCCTCGGGTCTTTGTATCGTAAGCTGCGGGGCTCTGCAGCATCTGTTACATCTCGCAATCTTCGTCTCCTGCTGCTGCTCTCCTCACGGTCAGACTGGTCTGTCCTGGTGTCGTGCGTAGGCCTCGAATCTGCCAGAGCGCAACGCTCAGCCTCTGGGCACGGGTACACATCTTTCGGGACGGCGTGCACCTTATTTTCCAAACCCGCCCCCCGAACCAGCCCTGCCAAAAGAAGCTGCTGCGGCAGGATTCCTTGGTTAAGCACTTCAAGGGGCACCCCTGTGAAGCGAATGTCTATGTCCAGGATAGATTGCTTCTCCACTGCAGCCTGCGGACTTACCGTGACGGTGGAACCGTTGTTTGCACCGATAAAGTAATCCGCGAAAGCGATCTGCACGGCCTTGGTGCTTTGCCCACTTTCCTGGGGAACGATGAAAGATACATAAACCTTTCCCACCTCATTCAAATCAGGCGCGAACGAAGTAGGATCATACCTACCTTCATACCGCGCCTGGAACGAGGAAAATTTGCTCTGAATGTGCCTCGATTTAACGGTAGTGGGCTCACCAAAAATGTCTTTAACAAGAAGTGTGCATCGAACTAAAGCATTGCTATACGGATTTGGCGGACACGTTACGTCTGAGATCTCTGCAGCAATAGGAGCGTAATTTCGATAAACTTCCCAGTGCTCAGCACCTGCATTTGCACCCGAACCCCCGGCGATGTGCTTGCTATTGGCGGTTCTTGCTCGTATACGTTTGAGAACGCCACCGCGCTCGTCTATGTCACTATTCACACGCCCGGCAACACCGGAGTCGGACGAAAAATTTTGGAACTTTACAAAGTAAAAATTCTTTCGCGGCAATGTAGATGGTGACTTGGACCCAACATAGTAGGGTGACATCGACTCCATTCCGAGAACGTAATCTTTTATTTGTTTGTTGCTATATTTACAAGTGTTCAACTCAGAGAGGAAAAATTGTACCTGCGGGATGTACCCCAAAGGCACCAAAAATGGTTTGCTAATTGTACCACTTGTAACACCTCCTGATTCCTGAACACACGTAACAAATGACAACATCAAAAAAAATGTCCATAAATGGACGACTAACGTTGGAAAGACCAACCGAGACGAAAAAAGACAAGCTAATAAAGAAGACATTGTTGCGCTTCTTTAAATATACACCCACGGGACGACGGACTGGTTAAGACAACTACCTCTTAATCCAAAAACAACCAGGCCAACACCTATTTACAATGACTATAACAGTTGGACACTGATGTACAATTTGATTGTGTTCAGACTGTCAACATATTTCTATACAAAACCGATACGATACAAAATTTGCGACAAACACATTGCTCTTACTAGTCTTGGAAGGCACCGCACGATGGACCAAGATTTTTTCTGTAGGCAGCCTGTGGTGGATTCGCTGGTAGTAAACCTTGGTTTCCTGGATAAAAACAGAATAACTAGATTTTCTTGAAAACGAAGTATTAAACTGTTCATTCAATTAATTTATTACAACCTCTTTACAACGGACGATCTTTTATACGAGGGTAATTCTTTTCGGCCTTCTTCACTTACTTACTTCATTACGATGTGGGCATTTTCGTTCCCCGATTCTTCGCGCAATTATTTTTATTATTTATTATTATTATTGTTGATGATGATGATGGTGGTGGTGTTGTTGTTGTAATATAATTATTATTTTATTAAAAAAAAAAAATTATTAGTGTATTCCTACGCTATACCCATGGTAAAGAAATGCGACAATTCAACGTCCTTCTTCTTTTTTTTTAGAGAAAAATAATAATTAATTTTTTTTTTAGCAAAAAAACCAAAAATATATAATAATATTTATAATACGATCCCGACCTCCTCCCGACGCGAGATAATATCATAATCTTCAACAATCTTCTGTTTTGAACACTCTGTAAAAAAGTCTTTAACAGGGACAGAGTATTACAGATTTTTCATATTCATCAATAAATACAAGAATAATAGAATAGGCAAGGAAACTAGTCGTCTAGTCAAATAACAACTAAATAAAATAAACCAATCATCCTCCACCCTCTCGCCTCTCGTATCTCGTAACGATTAAATTTTATAACCCTACTCACAACATCAACTACAACATAAAAAAAGTCGTTGTTTTTTTCCTCTTTTTCTCCTTCTCTTCTCAGATGTCCTTATGTTGTACGATAATAGTAGGTAGAATAATAAAAAATATTAAATTTACCGGTAGGTAGGTGCCTACTACAACCTACGAACTACCTTGAATAATTTTTTTAATAAAATACTTTTTTTGAATTTGATTTAAATATTTTACAATGGATTATATATAGAGTATCTATTTATCAATAAAATCATCAACAACAACTATTGAAAGTGTATTTTGGTTGGTTAACATCATTGTGAATTCAATTATTCTTATGCTTTGATTAAACGACGAAATCTTTCGCTACACACGACTGCACCCCGGAGAGATCACCAACAACAGCAAGGTTCGAAATGACTTCGATTGTATCGTCCCTGGCGGAACCGTGTGCCGCCACCAGCCCGTCGACTGCTACCGCCTTACGCCCCCAGTCGGCGCTTTTGCCCGAGGATTTGTTTGCGATAGTGTTTTCTTATTTGTCGTTGAATGATATCATGACCGCATCGTTAGTATCCAATCATTTGAACAAATGCATTCAGGCTTGTACGGAAATACAAATCCCGACGCACTTGTCCCTGCAAAGCGGTCGGATCACCACTCACATTGCGGACAAGTTTCCTTTTGTCAAGTCGCTAACGTTCGACAACTGCAAAGGCTTGACGAACGAGACGCTGGCCGACATGGTCGCGAGGCTCCCTGATCTCAGGTGTTTGGATATGAAGCAAGTGAACGGGAGAGATTTACCAGCTATTTTGGTGGCGCAAGGCTGGGCAAGTCGCTTAGAAGGCTTGAGGCTGTCCGGAGTCCTCTTTCTCCGTCCTCAGACGCTCGACACGTTGGTTCAATCTTTTTCAAAATCACTCGTTGATGTCAAGCTAGGTGGTGTGCGAACGATGGAAGACAAGCACGTTGCCGCGTTGGCAATGCAGTGCCCAGAACTTTGCAGGGCCAATTTCGATGGGTGCAGCAAGTTGCAAGATGTGGAGCTGAACATGGTGAGAGTGGAAGAGCTCTGCTTTTCCCATTGCGTCAGCTTGAACTCGTTGACCGTGGGCCCCCTCTGTGGTAACCAGCTGGGTAAGCTGCGAACGTTGGACCTGTCCTACTGCCGAAAGTTGGACGAAGGGAGGCTTAATTCATTTTTGTCAGGGACTGAAACGCCAAATCTGGAAACCATTGACTTGAGTTTCTGCTACAGACTGAAAACAATACAATTCACGGTGATGCCAAAGGCCCGGACAATACTGCTAGAAGGTTGTGCGAACCTCAAGTCGGTGGTGACGCTGGGCGCACTGCCGAGCCTCGAACACTTTCACGTGGGCATGTGCGTAGAGCTCAAATCGGTGGAATTGAACGTACCAAAAGTCTCTCGTCTAGACTTGTGCATGTTGGCCATTACCAATTTGACGATTGTATCAAAGGAACTGACGTTCTTGGACTTGAGCGGTTGCCGGGACTTGGAAAGCAACAACATGACATTGTCCTGCCCAAAATTGACTCACGCGAACATAAACCTTGGGCCAGGCTCCAAACTGAACAGGAAGGACGTACGTTTGGACGAACGACTTGTCCCTAGCTTGGTTCGATTATAAGAGAGAAGAGAGATAAGAAAATAAAAAACCAAAATATATGAGATAAGAAAATTACTTAGTTTTTACTTTTTCTACAAACAAATTCTTCTTCCTCTTCTTTATACGATTTCCGCATCTTCTCTGACCTTTCTTTCTGGCGTTTCCCTCGAGAGCCGCCTTTTGTCCCATTCGTCCTTACGAGAAATGGCACTCAGATACGCTTTCGCACTCGCTATAATAATATCTACATCTGTACCAACACCCATGAACTGCCTGACTTTAAGTTGACTCGACTGTGGGTTCTTCAATGTCGGCGCTGTCAAATCTGAAGGGGCTATTCTCACAGTTACATTCCCCATCGAACTCGGGCCGTGCGTCACCGTTTTGATGGCATAGTCCGTAAGGGAACAGTCAATCTTCGTTATTTCATCAATGGCGGAAAGCACCGCGTCGACAGGACCTGTTCCAATGCTGACACCGGTGTACTCCTCCCCGTTGATGTCCCGAAGCGTCACCGTGGCGGTCGGCCTGACTTGGTTCCCTGCCGTGACGTGGAGGCCGGCGAGTTCCCAGTTGACCAGGGGATGGTATATTTTGTCAAAGACCACGGCTTCCAGGTCACCGTCTGTTACCACCTTCTTTTCGTCAGCAATCATTTTGTATTTCTCAACAAGCATGTTCACTTCATCCTCCGACAAGTTGTCGTACCCAAGTTCAAAAAGTCGACTTTCGTAGGCTCTACGGCCACTGTGCTTTCCCAGAATTAAGTTTTCAGTCGTCACGCCGACGGACGCTGGATCAATGATCTCATAACTTTGTCTGTGCTTCAACACACCATCTTGATGGATACCAGCTTCGTGCAAAAACGCGTTCTTTCCAACTATCGCTTTGTTCGGCTGAACTGTCATGCCCGTGAGGGACGATACCATTTTACTGGACACGTTCAAACGCCGGCTATCGATATTTGTGTACACAGGAACCAACTCAGGCCTTGTTTTGACCGCCATCACCACTTCTTCGAGGCACGTGTTCCCCGCTCGCTCACCAATGCCGTTGCACGTTAGCTCTACCTGCCGCACTCCATTAACAACTGCCTCCAGGGTGTTTGCCGTCGCCAAACCTAAATCATCGTGGCAGTGGGCACTAAATATAACGTCCTCTGCCCCTTTCACGTTCGAGCGCAAGTACTTGATCAAGTCCCCAAACTCGCGCGGCAGGCTGTACCCGACGGTGTCAGGAACATTGATGGTGGTAGCACCGGCCTCTATCGCGGCCGTAAAGACATCCACAAGAAAGTCAGGGTCCGTCCGTGCAGCGTCTTCCGCGGAAAACTCAACATCGCCGGTCCCGTTGGGCGAGTTTTCGCGAATAAGCTTCGAAGCAAATTTCACCGCGTCGTAGCTACGTCGGATGCACTCTTCTCGGGTAATAAAAAGTTTGTGTTCCAAGTGAATGTCACTCGTCGCCAAAAACGTATGGATACGATGAAGTGGGGCGCTCTTGACTGCATCGTAGCATACTTCAATATCTTTTTCCTTTGCCCTTGCCAACCCACAAATTCGCATCGGCGTCCGGGACACTCGGTTTTGTGTCATTGGACCGACTTCTTTTGCGATCAGGTTCACCGCCTCAAAGTCCCCGGGGGACGAGACAGGAAAACCCGCCTCACAAATATCAACCCCTAGAAGGCACAGCTGCTTCGCAATCGTCAGTTTTTCTTCAACATTTAACGTGGCACCAGGGGACTGTTCACCGTCTCGCAGTGTAGTGTCGAATACAAAAAGTTGGTCGCTACTAGCTGACGAGAAACATCGGTTTGAAAAGGCTGCGCCGCCTCTTTGCTTGCCGCAACCAGGCCCTCGCACAAGGCGCTGCCCGATAAGGGAACGGGAGACAAATTTCTTCCACATCGTTCGCATTCACAGCTACACACCAGAAGTTTCCACCTCAAAAACAAACATTTTCCAATGAATAAACACTTAAATCCATCCCTCGCATTCAGTCAAAACTCTTTTCTATCTCTTTACTTCTTTCTTGTAGTGGACGGACGACTTTTAATTACCGTGGTGGTTTTCAACAACACGGTTTTCTCTACATTATGGTGGTGCTATTTCTATCTTAAAAAGAAAGTAAAAAAAGCGCTCTCCTTGTTATAATTATATACATAATAATAATAAGCGCTCTCCTTGTTATAATTATATACATAATAATAACAATACAACAGGAAGAAGAAAAAAGAAAGAAGTTTTTTGATTATAATAATAATATATGGTCACACAGCACAGAAGAAGGACGTTATAAATAATTATTTAGATGGGGAGTAGTCGTCTAATCCTGTACTATTCGAATGTTATTTATGTTGGAGCGTCATCTGTGTCATTTTCATTTTCTTCACTGAAATACAAATGCCCTAATCATAACCATAATGTATAATCTTCTTCTTTTTTTTCTTCTTTTTCTTCTTCTTCTTCTTCTTCTTGAAGAAGAAGATGATCGTAATTTAATAATAGTCGGAGTTGGTGAGTGGAGAACATTTCCAATTGATTAAGATAAAGAAATAAAAATGCGTTAGAAGAAATCGAAGGAAGGGTGTATGTTTTTTTGCTTGAACATATATATATATTGGGATTTTGTGTGCCTGTTGCGAAAGAACAGCCTAGTCATGGAGAGCCTGGCAAGTTTGCTGAAAGAGAAGGGGGAAGCGTCGCGGGTTGTGTTTATAACCGGTGCGGGCCTATCGGTTGCTTCTGGCATCCCGACGTACCGTGGGGGAAAAGATGCGACCTGGAGTAACTTTGTATATAAGTGGGGGACTCGCGAAAAGTTTTTGAAAGATCCACTGGAGTGGTACAACACGTTTTGGCTGGCGACGCATCATAAAAAGTCGTACTTAACAGCCAAGCCGAACGTAGGCCACCGAACGGTTGCCTTGCTAGCACGGCGTTTCAAAGGCGTTCGGGTGATTACGCAAAACATCGATGGCCTTCATCTCAGAGGGAAACATTATGTTCCCGACGAGCAGCTAGTCGAAGTCCACGGGCATTTAGACAAGTACAAGTGCGTTACCGCGGGTTGCCCAAACGAGCAGAAAACCTTGAACAGCGTGCCCCTGGACTTTTCCCGCCCCCGCGTTTCTGGCAAGAAAAAGGGTACAAAACGAAAGGGCGAGATGCCTTCTGAAGACGCGTGGACGCTGGACACGCCCCCAAAATGTGAGGGGTGCGGAGAGGCTTTGCTGCCCCAAGCACTGTTTTTTGACGAAGACTATGAGTCCCATCCATTCTTGTTTTTGTTGGGACTTCGTTTTCCGTCGGTATTACGCTAAATGCAATATTAGAAGCAAGGCGGAGGCAAATACCAGTGTACAATTTCAACTTGGCATCAGACGAGAACTTTTTAAGCCAGACGCATCGGTTGAAGGACGAAAACCTTGTGCACTCCATACTGGGACGGTGCGAAGTTACTTTGCCGATACTCTATCAACTTTCAACTAGTCGAACGTCCAGCAGAATATTGTCACTTAAATTAGGTACTGCCCCGGAGACAGGGGATTCGGGGAAACGGGGCACGGGGGAGGGCAGAGTTCTAAAACGTCGTAGAAGCAACGAATCTATAGATGAAGGAAGTCGCTCCACCCGTAGGCCTAAAACGCCCCCCAAAAGCCTCTGCATCAGGCGGACAAACAGCAGCCCATGGTAAGTTTGAAGGCCCTTGTAGAAGATAAAGGAAGGGGGAAGGGAGTTAAAGGCAACAAAATAGGTCTTTAAAAGAAAAAAATGTTGGTAATAAAATTTGTTTTTGCTATTATTATATAACATGCTCTAATGCAGAAGAAGGCAAAACACAAAACAAACAAAAAACAAAATAATTATAATATAAAGAAAGAGGAAGGTTATTTGGTTGTCGTCATCAAGAAATCGAAGAGACTGACTATGCACCCGGTACGGTACCTGTACCGTACAGGGTACTACCAGGTATAATACAGGGTACTGGTACTAATAATATTTATATAAGTATAAAACAGGTGCCCTGCTAGGCTGTACAAAAAAAACCTCACAGTCCAACCGAGAGTCAATAATGGAAAAAGGAAAATGTAACCTTATCTTAAAGATTATTCGACATATAAGTGCATTTCACATTTACCTCACTTTTCCGAGGTTTCTTCTCTCACATTTTTTGTATGCATTTAAAGGTGATTTCTTAAAAATCGCAGTGGAACAAATAGGATTACACAGCCGCCATGCACTGCATATCACGAGCGCGGTTCCGGCGGGCGATTTTCCTCGGGCTCTGTTGCCTCGTGGCATGGAGTGGGTGCGTTCTCGGGCAGCACGGGAACCTTTATGATGACAAGGTCCGACTGTATGGTGCTCTGATAGAAAAAATGATTATGCATGCTCAGACTGCCGCTAAGCAGCGAAACCAAGGCCAGACCGCGGAGTCCGACAAGAGCGTGACTCTTGCGGTTGAGTCGTTCGAAAGGGCGAGGGCGGCCCTTCCAGACCGGCACGAGGCATATCTCAACATCGCGACATTCTTCTTCAATTCTCAACAGTTTGACAGATCGATCGAGATGTGGGAAAAGGCGCGCGAATTGGTTGAACGGAACAAGCACAGGGCTATCCCAGAGCGCGAGAAGGAAAAAGTTTTGGAGCAAATTGACAGCCAGCTGAAACTGACGAAGTTTGGAAAACTCTCCGTTGAGCGAGACAAAGTCTACCAGAACGGGCGTGGGGACTTGCAGGCCTCGTACTCATTGATCAAGGAACAGATTGGTGTGTTTCCTACCCCGAGGATGTTTTACGATTTAGCGACCGTGCAATTTATGCTCAGCGAGGTCGACACGAGTCACTGGCCGCGTGGCATACAAAGCTACGAGCGGAGCCAGGAAATTGCGCTCCACGGAGTCGTAACTTTTCAACGTTTCCTGAACGGTGCCAAGCGAAAGAAACGTGGACAACACAAGTGCCCCAAAGGCTACCATGTTTACGCAGTGGAGGACCTGCTGTCCACCCCTGTAGACAGAGAAAGCGATAAGTCGCTCGTTATTTTGAAGCACTTCAACGAAGAAGTGTACAAAAACTCGTATCCCGGCGCCATTTCGCGGCGGCCAGCTTACTCGAGTCGTTTTCTCACCGAAGGGGAGGTCCCTGCCGGCGGGCAGGGGGGACGGAGAAATGTAGGGTTTGTTGCCCGCGTCAAGAACGCCAAGCTCAACGGGCCGGATGGGGTTATCACGAGGAAATCGAAGTGTCGTTTGGACATTTTTCAAACAAGTTCGCACCCGTATGTCTCGCTGCACGCGAACCTGTGGTTGTCGGAGACCTGGCGTTCAAACTCTACTCTGCAAATTTACGATCACAGCCTTTCGCATAAATTCCCCCCTCCCAGCCCACACCATCATGATCGTACAGTAGTACAGAAAGCCGCAACCATTGTAAGTATACCTTGGGTAGACAATATCTCGTACATTCCTAACGCACACATTCCTAACCACGTTTTCATCATGAACAGGTCGACTTTGCCTCTCACAGTTTTTACCACTTTCTCCTTCAATCCGTTCCAAAGCTGATCGCGCTGAAAGAGTTCTTCCTTTCGGACCCCTCGATGAAACTGATCGTCCCGAAAGATTCCTCTGGCCCGCAGTTCGTGGAACGGTTGCTGCGGATTGTGTTGGGGAAACAGCTGATGGACAAAATTGGTATTGTCCAGTACGACAACAACAACAAGGACAGCGCACCAGGCGAGCGGTTGTTCGTGCGGGAGCTGCTTTGGGCCGACACAGCCCGCGTGGTAAGGTCCGACTCGGGCGCATTTACGCTCACGCACTGTTTGACAAACTTCGCGTTCCTGCAGAATGCACGGCATGTATTGCTGTCCCAAGTCCTCGTCGAAGACTACCTTCAGAGTGCATCGTATCGCGACGGCCTGGACCTTGATAAGCTTCACGGACGTGGGAACGAGATCTTGGCAATATATGCCAGTAGACGTCGCACGTCTTCCAGAAAGTTAGACACGGAATCAGAATCAGAATTACTCCCGCAGATATCGGCACGCCTCGCGGACGGGCACCTGTTTGAATTCGATGGGAGCAAGACCATGATGGAGAGGTCCATGGCTTTGTTCACCAGAGCATCCTTAGTTTTTGGCATTCACGGGGCATCGTTGGCGAACATTCTTTTCTGCGCTCCCGGGACCCTTGTGATCGAGATCGGCTTTCATACCCTTGTATCTCAGCATTACGAGCACGCCGCCCTTGCCCTCGGCCTGGAGTACAAGAAGGTGCTCGTCGAGAATCGCGAATCCTACGCAATGACGGTACCGACGATCAGGCTGTCTGCTGGGCAAATTGAGGAGATAGCCGAGGCGGTGGGCACCAAAGTGAACGAACTCTCCCGTAACAGCGAGCTTTGACATGGTTTAAAAAAATAAAAAAACAAATTTTCGCGGTTCATGAGAAAGTTAAATTTATATACTAAGTATTTTTAATTACTTAAATTAATTTATAGAAGCCAATTTTCTTGTTTTAATACTAAGCAATTTAAAAAAGGAGCAGACTAAAGAGCAGATTCACTGATAAATTTTAACTATTTAAATAACAGCCAATTTTTCGTTCTTCAGTTGGCAC
>LT642245.1:0-20244 GCA_900128585.1 Stramenopiles sp. TOSAG23-3 | reverse complement strand
GGGGGGGGGGGGGGGGGTATTATTATTATATTATAATTTTCCCTTTCAGGGGGAAGGAAGGGGGGGCAAACAACAATGGAAATAATAAAAAATATACTCGAAAAGTAGAACCAGGAGCGACGAAGTCTTAATTATTAACTAGTTATTCGTAGTTCGTAGAGTAGAGTACTAATTACCGTACGAGAGGAGTGTAATAAAATAAAGAACAATTCTTCCATCCCTTCCTTCACACCTTCGCAGCAAATCGCTATTCTACGAGGAGTCTACGTATCTATCGATCATGGCGAATTCGCTCGATTCCAGATTCCAGATTCCAGATCAGTCGACGACCGTGAACCGTAAACCGTGACCGTGAACCATGACGAACGAACGCGTTGGATGAACTCTGAAATCCTGGATGAGTGTTTACGTACGGTACGGTACGGTACGATGGAGGAGTATCCGTTTGAAGGTGACTTTACAATACGAGGAGTCCTCGTTAAGTCTACGTGCGTGGTCTTCGAGTGTTCTTGTTCTTCTCCTTGATTGTTGTACCGTACTGATTCTTCGTAGTTTAAATTCTAGAATATTTTAAAATACGTACGTACGTAGTTTTTCCAAGAGCCAAAAAATTGAGGAAGCCTCCAGGCAGGGAAGCGAGGGCTTGGAGTAAATTAAGGGGGGGATTCTCTTGCTTCCTTGCTTCATTTTTCATTTCAATCTTTCCTTCTTTTTTTTTTAAAAGAATTTTCTTTTTCGTTCTTCTTAATTAATAAATAGTACACTATTTTATGATTGCCCGGGAAATGAACAAGTACAATTTTAACAAAGTGTGATGGGGATTTATAAAACAACATTTTTACCCTTTTTATGGATAAGAATTATATTTTGGATTAATGATATTCCTTAAAATTCATAATACTATTTTTTAGAGAAGAAAATAATAATACAATAAAATAATAAAATAATAAAAATGAAAATATAAATGAAAATGAAAATATAAATGAAAATGAAAATGAAAATGAAAATGAAAAGAATGAAAATGATATTTTTAGTGGATTTAGACGACGACTACTTCGTATTTTATTTATTTATTATTAGTGGAATTAAATAGGGTTATTAGGGTTAATAAATAGGCTAATAATCCTCGTAGCGCTCGTTTACGTAAAATTAAAAAAACACACCATTTGCCATTTGCACAAAAATATTTTTTTAGATGTATTTATTGAACAACAAACATGTACGATTTTGTTAAACAAATTAGTTAAGGTATTAAGTATATATATATTACAGATAAATCTATCTATAAGTTATTTATATAATATTATACATAAGTATACTTTTCCTTAATTATTTATTATTCGACTCCGCGGCGTCAAAACGTTTCTGAGCAGTTCTGAGCTCTGAGCTCTAAGCCTCCTCCGTTGAAGGAATGTTTCTGGGCCTCGTTTGAAGAATTGAGATGCTCTCTGACGCGCGAAGCGAATAGCGAAAAGCGAAAAACATGTGCGACTAATCCTCGTAAGAAATATCACCATCTCACATTCTCAATCCATCTCCGGTCCATTTTCTATACTTTACCTATTATTATCGATACCCAGGCCCTTTTTTTTTCCACCTCATAGCATAGTATAGTGTAAGGAAAGTTGTGGAGCGAGAAAAAAATACTTAGGATGTAATAGGGAAACAATGTACTTTATACCCATTCATGTCACGGTCACGCCGCTGGGTAAAAAATGGAGAATTCTAAAAAAAAATATCCTTTTTTAGAATTCTATTTTCATTGAATAAGGATATATTAATAAATAGTTAATGTTTGTTTTCATTCTTATTTTATTTAGAACAAAATATAATAGATATTCAGAAACATGAAGTGATAAATAGTTTTTATATAAATATTATCCTTAAATTAATTGAACGAAGAAAAAAAAGAATTTTTTTTTTTTTAAAATGCTAATGCTACAATGCTACTCACTCACTACCGACGACGACGACTACCCTGGCCTCCTTCTTCCTCTTTGTTTTTGTTCCGATTCCTTTCTTTTACTTTACTTTACTTTGGTATGAAACGAATGACATGGTACGAAAAGAAATGCTTTCGACTAGGTTTTGAAATTAAAAACCACAAGTTTTACAAACAGTTCAATTAATACAATTCTAGAAGAAGTATTAAAAATTATAACACCTGACGGCCAGGAAGGTAGTTATTCGTTTTGTACTTCTTCTTTTCTGCGAACACATCCACTAAGTACGAGGATGCCAAAGCAAGGAAAGAACCGACAGCGTGCGAGTAAACTTGCAAGAGAAGGCAAGCTCTACTCAACAGGGGCAGCTAACCCCTTGTCGCGGAGAGCGGCCCGCGAAGATATGAAGGCTAAATCGAGCCGCCTTGATTTGGTAGATGCCATCAAGTTTGGGGTGGCAAAGCACTTTAAGGACCACAATACGTGGTGCCTTCAATTGCGAGGAGGACGGTTCTTCTTCACCGTGAACGACAATGGTTATTTAATTCACGTGCAGGAGGGCTCGAATGTGAAGGATGGTCTTTTAGAGTACATAGAACGCATGTTCGGAAGTAAAGCCCATAAATTTGGGTCTCCCTCGCGCTTTGCTGAGTACGTGTGCAAGTTCCTTAAGAAGGGCAAAACCAGGACAAGGGCACTCGAGCAAAGCAGACACGTTCGGAGCAAGGACAGCTTGGACAAAGTGGTAGACCGTGTACAGATTGTTCGGTGCTTCAAACTCAGTTTGATTCAGGGCGGCGATCCGGGCGACTGGTCCCTTACGATTGAGGGGAAAGTTTTCTTCTTTACCTTCACTGTGGAAGGCTGGACGGTCCCGAATGGCAAAACAGCGGAGTGTTCCGGAGGAGAGGATGGCGCACCACTCTGGGACGAGGCTTACGGGGCTTCGCTAAGAAAAATGTTCAAGGGCGACGCGGAATGGTGGTTTCTGTCTCCCTGCGCCTTTGCGTGTCACGCCTACAAATTTCAAACAGGGAAGAAGCCCGAGACGACCGGGGGTTGGAAGCAAACCCTGCACGAAAAACTCATTCGAAGGGATGGCAAAAACTTGGCCAATGTTCTGGAGGAGCTGCCAGAGCGGCCACGGCACGCAAAAAAGGAGGCCGCCGCCGCCACGATTGAAGTTTCGCCTGGTACAAATTTCGAGGATGGCGATGTCATTGCTCTGACGCCCACATGGTTGGAGGATTCTACATATGTAAATGCTGTACCTGCAGTAGGACATGAGCCGACGCACACTAACTCCTTGGAACCAATAACACGCCCGTCGTCTCCCATGCCTTGCCAAGAAATAGAGTCGCAGGACGACTCGGGCTTGGATCAGATTGAAGTTGATGGTCCTAACCAAGGTCTTGATTTTACTCAGGACTTTGATTTAGAAAATATTGATTTTTTTTAAAGGCAAATGTGAGAAAACTACAAATTGAGGATAGCATAGAGACGACTAATTTTTAATGTTCTAATTCCAATATATTTCAATATTTAATAATCGAACTATATTTTTTAGATAAAATGAACGACAGAACTACTGTTCAGATTTTTTTTCTTTTTAGAGCAGACCCCAATTTTATTACTTATTCGAAATCTTTTTGTTGGTTTTTTATTGAAGTTTAGTTATTCTTTCCTCCCCTCTGGTAATTGATATTTAAATACAGTTCATTGTAGTGTTGTAAGGTAGTCATCACCTATAACGAGAGGATGGTTGTTGTTTTGTGGTTGTGTTGAACTCTTCCTCCTCCGTATTCCATATTCCGTATTCTTCCGTCGTCCTCCTCCTCCCCCGTCCGGGTCCGCAGCGCGCCGTGCAGAGGGGATATAATAAAATTATTATATTCTTCTTTCGAACCACCATTTGACATGAGAATGCACAGTTGAAACAAGCAAAACAAAATTGAATAATTGGGTTTAACAACAATATGTTATCGTTTTATGGAAAAACCTGTTGTATCTACCCCAACCAGTTCGAAAAGATGAAGGGACAAGCGCTGGTGTACTCAACGGTTGCCGTGTTTTGCTGCAACCTTTACTTGATCTTTTCTATCGTCAAATACGGTGAAACTGGCAACTACAAGGATGACCGAGCGGGGTATTGGGGGGAAAAGACCGCTAATACAAATTGGTGTGAACCAGACTACGTTGTGTCGCATTATGTTGCAGAGTTCTGGAACACAATGTCGTCCTTTCTGATATTCTTTTATGGGATTTACGGGATTGTCATGCACCCATGGGCAGAACGGCGCTTTTTCACGGCACTTTGCTGTTTTATTGTCGTTGGACTTGGAAGCGCCGCGTTCCACGCCACTCTTTGGAGATCAATGCAGCTGATGGACGAGCTCCCAATGTTGTGGTCCAACAGCGCCTTTAGTTATGCTGTCCATTTCATGGAGCGCAAGGGGTCTCCCAATTTCCAGTTTGTCGCGGTGCTTGCCGTTGTCACGTGCATCCTAACGTATAGTGTGATAGAATTCGATAAAGAAGACCAAGTTATATTTTTGCTGAGTTATGGAAGTGGGGTGGGCTTTTTGATGTACCAGTCGATTTTGCTGAGAAAGAAGTACACTCACACGCAGAAGCACGTTGACTTGGGCCTATTCTCCGTTTTTCTTTATTTGTTAGGGTTTTGCGTGTGGCTCACCGATCGACGGTTTTGTCCAACGGTGCAGAATTTGCACTTGCACAGCTGGTGGCACTTCTGTGCCGGAACAGGTACGTTCATGGCAATTTTGTTTTGGATGCAGGTCCGGGAAGCGTTCAAAGGGGAACAGAAGGTTGTGTATCAAAATTTGAGTCTACGAAGAGTCCCAAAGGAGGTATGACGTTGATATTTTTCTAAGATCTAAATTTGTAGAGTGCTTGAAAGAATTATAATACAATTGCTTTTGGCATACGTGCCTCTAAATGCAGACCTACCCCACCTCTTCGTCAATTTATTTTTTCATTGAAAAATTTGTATGACCAGAGCTGCCAGCATGAGAACGGGCCTCAAAGTCTCCGTTCATTTCGAACCCGCACGTGTTGCAGACCAGCTTCATGGTATTCTGGTCGACAAACAGCCCCTGGCTTCGCAGTGTTGAGGCGAGCCTTTTTGCTTCCGTCATCGCTTTAGCGTTGCCAGGGTCGACCATTGTAACAGCCTGGCCACTATTATCAACAAATTCTACGGCATCGAAATGGATTCCACTGAATAGCATGTACACTCGCTTTTGGTACCCAGAGCCCTGTCCATAAGCATCGCACCTGCCCGTCTGGATATCGACGCACGCCAGCTCAGTTTTCATAACGGAACTCAGAATGTTCAGCTCCACCTGACCGCCCCATTTTTTCGAATCTAAAATAAAATTCACATAATCCTCCCTTGATTTTCCCAGGATAGCACTCGACCATTGCGCAGGGTGGTCTTGAACATTGGTCGCAATTAGCCTTCTTAGTTCGCCCGGCGTTTCCCGTCGTTGTAGTAAAAATGATACCGCGTGAAAAAGACAAGAATTGTCGTCTGGTATCTTTCGCTGCTTCGCCACGATAGAAGTCGACCGTGATGGCAGCCTTGAACTGGCCGCTGCCGCCGCTTGAGCGGGCGGGCGAGAGGTTCCACAAATCTCACACGCAGAAGCCGAATCGTTCTTGTTGATAAAAGTGCACGCACTGCACGTCCAGCCAGTCGTTGGTTCTGAACTTGACGCTTTTTTCGCAGGATGATCGGGCGGAGAAAAAGAAAGTTTGTTGCTGCCGGAAGGAACATTAATTTCTCGCCCAACCCTTTCTGCGTCAGTGGAATCCTCAACAAGCACCGTGTACGATTCTGGGGTGGCCGGTGGGCCTGGATGCAAGGCAACAACCTTTATGGTGTCCACCGCACCCCCTTGGCGTGAGTAGAAAAGCATGTCCCCCAAACTCAGAGACCTCGTGGACGGAGCGCTGCGCTTACGACTTTCGCGACTCGAGGATGCGTTGTTCTGTGCCAACCTCAAAGTAACAGAATCTCCCGATTTTAACGCGTCCCCCACTCTAGTGCACGAACCAGTGTCCACCTTTTTCGGAGGAAACCCATTCAAAAGCTCAAAAGATTTACCTGGACATCCAAATACCTGACCCATACGAGAAAAGAAGGCTGTAACGTCTTCGTCAGAGTCTACGCTCAACGTCTCCGACTTTCCATTGGGACCTTTCACCCTCACTCGAAGCAACGGCATGTTTGTTGTACAGAAACCTTTTTTCCATAAAAAATTAGAAAAATCGGGGCGCCGAAAAATGCTTTGTAAAATCCCCCCTGCAATACAATAAACGCTTCGAAAGATTATTTTAATTAATCTTTGTTCGTTTTACCTAAAGTATATATTTCTTCCCTGAACATAGACGACTAGATAGTGTAACCGTTTCTTTTTTGTCAATTTCTCGTTATTATTATTTTAAAATGTTGGATGAAGAATGAAGAACTAATATAATAATTATTATTTAAATTATAATTTTTTTTTAGAATAATAATATTATAACGATGAAAGAGGATGGAAATAAATAGACGACTAATAAATTTAACATTGATATATCATCATCAATCAATCATCAAAATCGAACCAACAACAAACAAACAAACAACAGAAAAAAAAACAACAAAAAAAAAAAAATAATTTAAAAAATTTAAAAAAAGAACCAAGATGATTCTTCTATAGAAGAATTGATATGTACGAGGACTGTATACAAGGTTTACAAATCGTTCACGTGATCTATTTCAATTCAACAGATTGAAAGATTTTCTATATAGAAAAACCTTTGTTAGATTGATTTGAATTTAAAACCTGTCCAATATTTCAAGGAATGACAGAGGGGTGGAGGTGACCGTCTGTATTGAAATTTGCTGCGAGTCCTGGCCGCCGTCCGACAAAAAATGCCTGGGCTGGACTACTTTTTTGCCAGAAGGGCAATACTGCCCTTTCTCCGCTTCTTTTTCGACTATGTAGCCTGGCCGTATGCTTACTTTCACATGAACAATAGGACGTTCGTTCGCTACGCCTCCGATGGGCGACCATGCCACGAAGGCCTAATAGTAGACCGGGAATTCAAGTACGGGGACCACCCGTACGAGGTCCTCGACATTATTTCCCCAACCGGTGAGAACGTCGTACACCGAGGGACTATGATATACGCGCACGGCGGGGGGTGGGTTTGCGTGAACAGGGAGTTGCTGATGCAGAGTATTACGCCGTTTGTTCGCGCAGGGTTTACTATTTACGTCATTGACTACCCGCTTGCCCCTCAAAGCAAATTTCCGGTCCCTTTAATCTCGATGCTCCGTGCCATCTCCTGGGTAAAACACCGTACTGGGCAGTCCAGCATTACCCTCCTGGGGGACAGCGCGGGGGGAAACTTGGTCACCATGGCAGGGGCATTTTTGGAAAATCCCCGACTGCTCAGGAGGCTAGGACGGCACTACGGTCGCAACGATATCGCACACTGGGACTACCCCTCCATCTCCAAGATTGTTTCCGTTTACGGGGTTTTGGACCAAACCGCGCACAAAGAGATGGGGGTCAAGGCGGACGGTCGGTTGAAAGCGTTTCCGTTCCACGTCCGATTTTTTTACGAAGCCAACGTGTCCTTGCTGAATTTTTGCTTTTACTGCTACAAGACGGGACCGGCCGACGCCGGATCGAAAGGAACAGGGAACGGACGCCCCGAGGCCGGCGCCGGCCAGGGGCTGTGGGATGCAGTCACAGTAGGAGACCTTCTCCGCGCGGGAGACATCCACTCCTTCCCCTCCACGCTCGTGGTCTGTGGGCGTGAGGATCCGTTGGCCCAGGGAGCAAAGCTAGTGCACCGCCTTCTGGAGGAAAACAGCAGCACAAGGTCGCAATGCGAATTGTTTCTCTGCCACGGCTTACACTCGTTTCATGGTATGCCGATTCACCTAACCCTGGGGAGATGGGAACGGGAGAGCCTCGTAGCCACCAAACGGATCGTTTCGTACTTGACCGATGGAGAAGTCCAAGTCCAAGTCTCCTCCGAAAGAGTCAAGGAAATTGGTTTCGACTGGATTTTTCTGTTGTACATGGCCGGCGCAATCTCCCTTCTTGTGTGCATCCCAATTATTGTTTCGGTGGGAATTTACGGGGCGTACCGGTACTATCAATAAAAATGGGCAATAGACTACTCTCTTTGCATGTAAGATTCTAATTAAAAAAAAATTCTTAATACGGGTACGAGGACAAGTTTTCAACATAAAGCGGTGATAATAAAAAAAACAAATTATATAGTATCATATGTTTTAAGACTCTCATTTGGTGATAATAATAATTTTAATTACTTAAATAACAGCCAATTTTCTTGTTTTTAATAAAAGTAAATGCTGCACCACCCTTTCGTCTGGCCAATCACTTTACCAAGTAAGGGTCCACGGGATAAGTATTGTCCGACAGAATCCCGGCTTCCCCACAAACATGGATCTTCTTGGGGTACGGTGGTCCGCACGAGCTGCCATCCGACGGTTTCAAGTCTTCGCCGCAGGGTTCTTTTCCTTCTCCGTAACGCGCGACGCGAATGAATCCATCTTCGCCCCAGCTCTTTCCCCATGAATTTCTTACAATCCAGTACATTTCCCCATTCTTCTTTTCGCCGTACCCGACCAGCTGGACGGCGTGGTTGATCTCCCAACACTGCTTTGCTTTTTTACCTTTCATCGAGCATTTCCAGATTCCAGACTCGTAGTACATAAAATCGTCCGACACTGCGACTGCGACAGAGAGCGGTCCATCTTGGACAGCCTGGACGAGGGGCAAGTACTCGTTGGTGGGTAATGCAACGTGGCCTTTCACAGAGGCGACGGGCTTGATTTTCTTCTGCTTGCAATCGAAGTCTTTCCCATTCTTGCTCCTGTAAGGGTACTCTTTGTCAGTCGAGATACCAACCTTCGCGATGTAATCGTACCCGAGGGCTTCCGTTGCTCCGTCGCATCCTCCGCTTCCACCGCAATGGTCGGGGTTCGGCGTGCAGCTGGTGACCTGCTGCGGCGATAGCTTGAACAACTTCCCCGTGCTGACGGCAAGCCTGGACGCTATCGTTTCCGCAACTGAAAATGCCCAGCAGCTCCCGCAGTCGCCCTGGTCGCGGGGTCTCCCGACGATGTTCTTCTTCGTCCGCCAGTCCACCTCTTTCGGCAGGGCGTCTGGGCTAGTCTCAGAGGAGACATTACTATAGGCAATAGCAGATTTCAAGTCCGAAGCGCGGTGCGACCCTTTCCGACCCTGGCGCAGGCGCCGCTCGCGAAACTCTTCCGTGGTCCAGTCCGAGAAGCCGTTCAAGCCTGCATGCCAGGCTGCGTCTCGGTTGGCATTGTGCGCCAATACATACTGTAAATTTCTGTGAAAGTTGGTACGCCTCAAATTATGCTCTTCCCGTGACCTATAGCTCTTGCTGTACTCGAGCAAGTATTCTTCAAAGGTAAAGTTGGCCGTCAGCTGGTACCACTTTGTCCGGCTACTCTCGTGCGCTCGCACACAGGAGAGCACCAAACACGTCAAAGTCAAAAACTTGAAAAACATATTACAGCAGTAGATGACTACGAAAGTAATTCGTTGCAATCTCACGGTATGGCTTTCCTCCAAATCTTTTCTTCCTTCAATGGAGCACTTTGACTGAGATGACGTACAATATGAAATTCTTTCATTACATCTTATTTTACTTGTCCGTATAATAATTGTTTAATAATTTAATAAAAATAGAACGCGACTAATCAATCTCACAATCATCATTCATCCCTAGAGATGGATGGCTAAATATATTTGCACTCGTATCATCCTGAAAATTAAAGTATGGCTTATTTGCCTGTTAATTTTGGTTCTCGATGCTGTGTAATGTATTTAAGAAAACGCCCTTAAAGGACTTCAAAGCCTACAGTTTGATAGGAATTCGGTTTCGTATTATATTATGCTATAACTATGTAGTGCTGTGTGCCTTATGAATAAATCGACCTTAGAGATCAAAAGTGGCCCGATGGTCTCTTTGCCCTTTAAAGAATGCGTGCTTACTATAATTGTTATACGAGAATTTTTGCCTAAAAATTTCTAATTAGATTTTCTGATTCTTCCTACAAACCAAACCACATTATCAACCATACCATCAACACAGAGAGGTCTGTCCTGTAACGATTGGCAGTGCTCAATTCATTAGTAATGGTTAAACCATTGGCTGCCGGAGATGGCGAGCTTACTGCCGGCGATGGCGAATTTCCTGCTGGCGAGGGACTTCCGGCGACCGCGCACACTCTATCCGCTGTCGCAGAACCTGCACTGCTCTCGATTTCGGCGGTAGCGTTGCATGCGGTCCAATTTGTGCAGGTGTTCTGATTGGATGCAGTAGAGAATTTCCAAGTCGGGCATGCTTCGCAGTTACGGTCGGTGCTACTTGTTCCGTTGGCGGCTATCTTCTGGCCTGCTACGCAATTGGTCCAAGCGGTGCAGGAGAATGCGTTGGCGCTGGTGGAATACGATCCGGCTCCGCAGCTGCTGCAAACACGGTCCGCCATGCTTGTGCCGTTCGTAGCGATGTACTGGCCGGCGGAGCAATTAGTCCACGGTGTACATGAATCTTCGTTGGCACTCGCGGAATATGCTCCGGCACCGCAAGGCGAACATACCCGGTTGTTGGTATTGGTTCCATTAGCAGATACATACTGACTCACTACACAATTTGTCCAGCCAGCGCAGGCATAAGCATTGTTGGAGGTGGAGAACTGCTTGGATGGGCAACTGCTGCATTTGCGGTCAAAGCTGGTTGTGCCGTTGGTGGATATGAATTGACCGCTAGTGCATTCGGACCACAATAGGCATTTGTGCTGATTCCATAAAGGGTTATATGTTCCACTAAGGCATGCTGTGCACGTGTGGTTGAATGTTCCAGCTTTTTGGTAACCCGCAGAACAGTTTTGCCTGCATATCACGCCTTCATCAGGATTTTGGCGGGTGGTGCAAATTGCGTTGGGGTAGCCATTGTCTTCACATTGGGTGGGGGCGGTGGAGCAGGATTGCACTGTATCAGAGCTAAATCCCTCAAGGTTGTTGGCACTGTGTTTATTTGCAAACTTGGTATTAATTAGAATCACGAATGTGTAACCATGTGTGTTGTGATTATAAACTAAAATCTGGTGACCATTGTTACTTAATGCTTCATTATTATCAAAATAAGAGTTCTGAAGGACTAAATTTACAGCGTATGCCAGCCGTATCCCTCCCCCCCCATGATGACCGGTTCCAGAATCGTAATGCGAAGCTTTGTTATCATTGAAAATAACATCATTCACATACGTTGTGCAAGGGTCTTGAATCACACCATTGAAATACAGGGCACCGCCTTGATATTTAGCAACATTTGCTACAAACGTACTATTGTTGATATAATGTATACCATGATAACAACTCACAGCACCCCCAACACTTGTCGCCTCATTATGAATCATTTTTGTTTGGTTAATAGTAATATTACCATGCTTGGAGAAAATACAGCCACCTTCTGATGCTTTGTTAAAAGAAAACACGCAACTTGATATAATAAGTGTCCCACCCGTTCCTCCGTCGTCACTGGAGGCAATGTAAATTGAACCACCGTTTCCAGATGTGAAGCCCCCAGTCATATTTATCCACTTCAATGTTAATGAATGTTGTTTATTCTTTATCTGAAAATGTCGGTTCGACCCGCCGCCAATAATTTTTGGCAGGTTTCCTTGGGCGTCTGGGACGCCTGTGACGTTTAATTTGCCCGTGACGACTATTTCAGAGTAGAGGATGCAATCGCTGGTGATGGTGGCACTACCGCTGGTGGAGATAGGGCACGGTAAAATAGACAAATCTTTCTCCCACACATCATTGTAATATACTGCTGTACTTTCGGCGTTCATGCCCCCAAACACAACAAATTTGTCATTGTAAAGTATGGACGGAAGATACCCACGCTTAGACGGCGATGTGTCACTTGCAGACATCTGTGTGAACATATTGGTATTCAAATTAAATGTAAACACTTCATTTGAATAACTATTGGATCCGGTGAAACCACCAAAGACTACCATAAAATCCTTGTAAACGATGGATGTGTGTGCTTTACGTTCACTTGGCATGGTACCGCTTGGAGTTCGTTCTGCCCATGAATATGTCGTTAAATTTAATATCCAGACATCGTTCAGTAGGCCATTACTATCTACCCCTCCAAATACCACCATTAAATCTTCGAACATTTGAGCTGTGTGTTGTTCACGCTCCGTTGGCTTTTCCACCGGTGTTGTTATTATTTCCTCCCATGTATTATTTGTGAAACTAAACTTAAAAAAATCATTCTTAAGTCCTGTGCCGGGATTACCGCCAAAAATGTACATACTGTCATGGTACCGGACAGCTGAATGATACTCACGAGCAGTTGGCGCTGAACCTGATGCTGTTACCTCCTCCCAAGTGCTAGTCTTCAGATGAAAATAGAATAAATCACCAACCTTTCCTCCTGAGCCTTCCCCGCCAAATATTACCATTTTATCCTCATACAATATAGTGGAATGTTTAAACCGAGCACTAGGAGGTGAACCCACTGTTGACACTTCCATCCACTCTTTTGTCAAGAAGTTTAACTTGAATACATCTTGTTTATACCCTGAACCTTCACTACCGCCAAAAACAAACATACTGTTGTTGTGATGCACTGCTGTACTAAGAAGACGCTGACTGGGGGCGGTTCCGCTCGCCTCGATTTTCTGCCATGGATTTAGTGCTTCAACAACACCTACCGTGCCTATCCATATCGCGACAATAAAAAAGAATATTTTGTGTGCGGATGAAATTTTCATGTTTGCTCAACGTTTTCGACGTACTTATATCACACGTAGATCTCTCTTGGACCGCGCTGGGATTCTTTCTCACAGGCTGAAAGGAACGTTTTGGGGTAACGAGACTTCTACAAAAGAATTGTAAACGGCTGGTCTTAGAGCTGTTATGTGATACAAAGCCCGGTAAAGCGTTCGGTTGCAACGAACTCGACTTGCGTAAACTTCACGGGGCGGTTATGCGAAAGCTACTAACTTAAAGAACTGTCAGCGGCTTCGGTTGCAACGAACTCGACTTGCGTAAACTTCACGGGCGCTTATGCGAAAGCTACTAGAAGACTTAAAAACTGTCAGCGGCTTGCAACGAACTCGACTTGCGTAAACTTCACGGGCGCTTATGCAAAGGATACTAGAAGACTCAAAGAACTGTCAGCGGCTTGCAACGAACTCGAACAGCTACGCGAAAGTTTCTATAAAACTATGAAATTCTTTCATTATATCTTATTGTACTTGTCCGTATAATAATTGTTTAATAATTTAATAAAAATAGAACGCGACTAATCAATCTCACAATCATCATTCATTCATATCGATATTATTATTTTTTTTTTAATTATTATTTTTTTTTTAGAATTCTTCTTCTCTTTTTTATTTTTTAATAAACGCTAATAATACGCGTATTACATGTTTATTATAATATTTATTACCTATTAATTAATATTTATAATAATAGACCAACGTACTACCTTGGTACTATCATACTTCACAAATTGCTAACACTCATGTCGAGTGCACTCAGGTTTTATGTTGTCCCCACAACCCACAAATCAAGCTAGCACAAAAGCCGAAAGAGTTTTTGCAACGTATGCAAAAAAGAAAACATTGTTCATTGGTTTTGGACGTAGAAGAAGAGAAGCGGACTGAGCAGGTTGTCCCTTTCGATATTAAAGAACAATATATATGCAAATATTTGTTAAAAAAACAAAATAATGGCGGGGTCATTTAGGTATTTTGTTTTTCTTTCTTAGGCGTCTTTAAATTATGTTTTTAATGTGTAAGAGGGGTACATTTATTTTAATTTAACAAAACGATTGTTGGAGGGGGAAAAAATCACAACCAGTAGGGATCATTTCGCAGTACATTAATTTTAATTTTAAATAACAGCCAATTTTCTTGTGTTTAAAAAACCTGTCTATTCGAACCTCACTTCCTTGGAGTCTTCGTCCCGTTTTTCAAGGGGAAATTCAAACTGCTCCCTGGTAAAGACCTTGAATCTTGTGTCAATATCATCCACGGGCAGATAACTCAATTGCAATTGCTTCGTATACTTTTCTTGCTGAATATCGAACCGCCCCAAATCCCCGTGAATCGAATTGCTGTTTGCGTGAATATCGCTCAACTTTTGGACCATATCAAGGTCTTGCACACAAAATAGTGTGCCGAGAAACAGGTCATTTACGGCCGTAGTGCTTTCGAGTCCGTCCCCAACCGCTGCAAGGGACGTAAACTGTGTACTGCGTTGTTCTCTAGAATAAAGGCATAAGCAGGGTGCTTTGAGCCGGCTAACAGACCCTACCCAAATAAGCTCCGCCATGGCCGTTGGGTATTCTTCGCGATCGGTAATCCGAAGGCCGTTCCGAACAGGCGGGGCATTGTTCCCATTTTCAGAGCCTTGACTACTGCTCCTCCCGCCTTCACTTTTTGCATCGTCGATCTGGCTTGAAAAAATCCGCTCTATCAGCGTGGCTAAAGCAGCAGGTCTGCTATGCTGTATGTGCAAGTCTCCAAATTTTACCTCCCAGTTTCTATTAAAAATGCGCTCGGGAAGTGCCCGCCCGCCTTTTTTTGTTTCGTCTTCGTCCTCGTAAAGGCCAGTGCCCGATAGCTGGACTAGCTGAAGCCGGAGGCCGTTGGGATCAACTGCCACGGCAGTGAGTATGTTTTCTGTCACTCTAAGAGGATTTTCTTGGATCCAGCACCCGCAATGCTCTTCCATCCTTTCAATGTGCTGTATCGCAGAGGTCATGTCTCGGACGTGAACGACAACTTTAAACGTGTCCCTGGTTGGTATCGCATTCCCATTACATTGAATTTCAGCTTTCGATTTGTCGTACGTAAACACAAAAAAAACTGTCTCGTTGTCGACAACGTCTCCTTCGTAACGTTGATCACGAAAGTAAACGGATCTAAACCCAATTGCAGGGTTGGTGTCTGTGTCTACGTCATACTCTTTGATGAAGCCAAGCTCTTCGTAGAAGTGCTCCGTCAGATAAAGGTTGGCCGTGCGAAATTCAAAACCGGCCAGCTCGCCAACTGCCGAAATGCTTTTGCTGGACATTCCACAAAAGCATGCAAAAGTGTTGTTGAAACCCCCCAGAGACCGTGAAGAATCAAATGCTGCTTCAAAAAGGAGCTGCTTCAAAAAGGAGCTGCTTCAAAAAGGAGCTGCTTCAAAAAGGATGCTTCAAAAAGGAGCTGCTTCAAAAAGGAGCTGCTTCAAAAAGGAGCTGCTTCAAAAAGGAGCTGCTTCAAAAAGGAGGTAAAAAAATGCTTAACGCGATTGTCGATAATGCCAAAAAAATTTGTTTTGTTATGAATTGAATGAATGTATAACGATAATTGTTTTATGAAATGATGATTAATATTACATTTCTAAAAAAAAATGAACATTGATGATGATGTGATGATGTGGTGTGCTTTATATAATGACTATAATTTTGTATTTCTTTTTTGATCGTTAACCGTTAAAATATTATAATGCTATTCTTATCTTATTATTCGTTGTCTATAATATTCACTCACCATACTATCTACTACAACATCCTCGTACCGAAATTATTGTAAAATAGGTCCGGTGGTAATTTAAAAATAACAACAGCATAAAAATAATAGAATAATATATTATTTATAAATATGAAATTTAATTAGTTATAAAATGAAACATAATATATATGAAGGAAGGAGAAGACACAAAACAATATATAAATAAAAATATCACTCAATGCAACAATACATGACTAAATGAAAACACATCTCGAAATAATAACGATGTTTATTGGTTGGAAGTTTTATTTACGTTGGGACAAAATTCAATCAACCTGATGCCTAAGAAAGTAAGCGCTCGCCTTGGTTCATCATCAGAAATCTATCTGCAAGCGGCCAAATCGGAGCAAGCGCTCGGTTGTTAAGGACAGTTTCTGCTCATCATGGCTTCGAAGGCAGAAGACACTGTCAGCGAAGACTCTGGGTCAGACATCGATGAGGAAGCGTTGAAACGGGCAGAAGATGCCCGCCAGCAGCAAAATGCCCGGTCGAGGGTAAAGGAGTTTTTGGAGCAGAGACCGCCCAGAGAGATCTTTGAGCAGTTTGATAAGGATGGAAGTGGGCTGCTTGAGTTCGAGGAATTTGTAGAAATGCTGCCGGCGGTTGGGATAAAAATGAGCGAAGCGAAAGCAAAAACGTTTTTCCGGCACTGCGATCAAGACTATTCTGGTGCGATAGACTTTGACGAGTTTCAACTTGCAATGCACGCTACCGATGGTTCGGGGGGGAACTCGATCGGGTTTACTCCGAAAGAATTCGTTGGTCCTCACGATGCGTTCGAAATGTTTGACGAAGATTACAGTGGTGCCTTGAACGAAGATGAATTCGCAGTTGCACTAGAGTATTTAAACATCAAGGTTGCTGGTGGGAAACAGGAGCGACTGTTCATTAAGCACGACTTAGACGCGTCTGGAACCATCGATTACCCAGAGTTTCGCACGATATGGCTGCTGTTGGTCGATCCGAAGGAAGAGCTTCGAAAGCGAAATTTTCCCGTCCCAAAATGGGCATTCAAAAGTACGCTGCGGGAGACGTTGGAAGACGCGGTACGAAAGGAGGACGATGACCAAGAGAAAGCCCTTGCACAAGCTGATCATTGGTACAATTGGAATTTGGACCTGAAACGACGACGAAATGCGATCAGACGGGCGTATGAACGATACGAGGACGAGCTGATGGCGGCAATGGACCTGGCAGGAGTGGTGTACATGTTTGGAACAGGAGCGTCTGGGCAGTTCATGAGCGCCCCTGTTGCGCACCAACACTCGTACATTGCTCCCATAGGACGATACGAGGGCTTGAACGAGAACCGCCGGTACATACGGACGATCACGGACGAGCCCGTTCATAAAGATGTCCCGCTTGAAAAGCGGCTGTGGGACATGAAGTCCGGCAATAGACAACGACTCAGCGACAAAGTCCTGTTAGAAATACGAAAAGAGCAAGAGAAGCTGATTCCCAGTGGCTATAAATGCGAAGATCGCGAGCTTAGTCGGGTAACCAATCTGTGGATGCGCCGCACGTCTGGGCTGCTCAAAGTGCCCCGGTTCGCCCGACAACCTAACGTATTGAAGCAGGAGTTGGAAGAGGACCCCGAGGATCCTTACGCGAAAGAAAGTGACGGCGAGGCGGAGGAGGACGAGGAATCTTCCGATTCCGGGGAGACGGAATCCGAGACTGCCACATCTTACAGCCGGTCTCCGGGGCGAAGGGTGCGGAACATGGGATTCAAAAAAATAGAAGAAGAACCTGAAGTCCATTATTTTGACCTGCTTCCTGAAGAAATTCGAAGAAAGGCGAGTTTCTTCAAGCCTGGGGCGAGCGACGTGTCTGCTTTGAAAATGTGCATGGCAAATTGGTCGACTGCGGGGCTATGGGGCCGCCGTATCGTAGACATCAGCGTGGGCGGCATGGTTGCCTACGCAATCAGCGATACGGGAGAGGTGTTTTCGTGGGGGGGGCAGCACAAGTGGGAGCTGTTAGATCCCGGTACCGGGAACTTTGTAACAGGGCAGGGAGGGAACCATAGAAATGCTGCAGGGAGCACGGGAAGCTCGTTGCGATGGAATGCAACGGGCGATGTCCCGGGAAAAGTGACTCCGCGCTCGCAGCAATTGAAAGGGTTTACAAAAATTTCCAGAACAAACGCGTACGAGACCACTCGAAGAAAGCGACGGCAAAAATATGTGTTCGACACAGTCGAAGACATTGAAGGCGTTCCTGCAAAAGAGGGTTTAAAATCGTATCGGTCCGGTGAAAACAGCGGCAGGTCTACCAGACGAAGCGGTCGGTCGGGTTCGGGAATGCGCTCGTTCCGAAGCGAGGACAGCGAGACCATCGAAGACGAGTTGGAAAAACTAGAAGAAGACCTGTACACGGACCTGAGAGAGAAGCAATGCCATGAGATGGAGACGACTCTCAAATATTTTGAAGTGTGGGAGCCGTCGCCAAGTCAGACGGTGCGGTTCGAGTTTTACTCAAAAGTTTTGCTCCCTCGACTTCGGATGGAAGAGGTCGAGCTTGCGTTTAGCATCCGGGGTGTGGGGTTTGATATGAAAAATCTGAACAAATATCAACTTTGTGAAAAGTTTTGTGTGATGCTTGAACTGGAGAGAAAGTTCTTGGCCAAAGGAAGGCCACAGCTGGGGCTGCGCATGTCCCAGAGGTTAAGAATACTTGAAAAGGAGTGGAAAACGCTGAGCACCCCTGAGCTGGTTCCGAAGAAGCGGGAAAAGATGCTGGCAATTGGCATCGAGGGGTTCAAGACATGGGCACCGATACGCGCGGTGCAAGACCGTCACTACAACGACAGGCAGGACAAGCAGAAACGAGCGAAGAAGCAACAACTTGAAAGGGAAGAAAGTGAGTATATCATGTGGAAAACGAAACTGGCCCAGGTAAGGGAAGACGTGGAGACGATATACACCACGAGGGGTCGGAACATAGAAGTCCCCATCGGTGGGATAACTTCCCGTGGCCCGGAAGAGCTGACTCCTCGGGGCACCGGTTTTTGCGCCTCCGTGTCCGCAGGGAACGCGCACTCGTGTCTGATTTTAGGAAACGGGGATTTGTACACATGGGGAAGCGGGACTTACGGACGTCTCGGCCACGCGTCTGCCCCGAAGTACGAATGGACGGGGCAAAAACGCAAAAACCCGGCGGAGTTGAAACGACTGCAGCAACGCATATACGACTGCAAGACCCAGGAGGACCTGAACCACCTCTTGACGCTCCCAGAGTACGACGCCACGCAGTCATTAATCGTGCCCCGAACTGGTGTGCTGCCTTCCCACAAAGAGCTGGCCCTGCGCGAGTTCGAGAGGGACAGGCTCTTGAACGGGGGAGGGAAGAAAGAGTCCGCCTTGCAGGTGATTCGTAAACAGCGAACACAAGTGGAGCAGCAGGAACACCTGGCACTGATTGATAACGAGTCCAAAGTCCCCGAGAAAGTTTCGCTCGAGAAAATGGGAAGAATGCCTCCACCAATCGTGCAAGTTCCAAAATTGGCCTTGAACGGGGTCAACTCGACGAATGTCAATGAGACGAAAACTATGCCCGGTGTGTCTCCTAGGAGCAACTCTGTCAATTCTGCCGGCCAGAGCACGACCCGGAGCCTGCAGGGGGAAATGGACAAAGGACGCTCGGGGTACTGGGAAAGCTTGTACAGGGGTAACGATCGGGAAGACTTAGACCACCCGAGCTGTGTTCAGAGTATTCGGGGGCACCCCTTGAAAACCGTGTCGGCAGGTTTCAACCACAGCATTGCGGCCACCGTCTTGGGAGAAGTCCTTGTTTGGGGCGATTGTTCTTGCGGAAAGCTGGGGATCGGCGAGACCCTGTGGGAGAAAGAGGGGTACACCTGCTACGTGCCAATGCCTTGGCTCCTGCCCATTCCAGTGAAAGTGAGGGCCGTCTCTGCCGGGTTTGCACACTCTGCAATAATCGGAATGGGCGGTGAGCTTTACGTTTTTGGGTCCAACGATGGGGGGAGGCTCGGCCTGGGGAAAAAATACCTCGGTCACCAGGTTCTGTCTCCCGTGCTGGTGGATTGCATGCGCACCCACACTGTCGTGAAAGCCTCCTGCGGGGCCAGCCACACCCTTTTGTTGACAGAGTCCAAGACGGTGATGGTGGGGGAAGGTTTTCAAGCAGAAAAAAAGCTCACTGGTGGAGCTGTGTTTCAAGCTGGGTCTGCGTGGGCGATGTCGGGTCTGCCAATTCACGAGTTTGAATTAGTGAAAGGTTCGCTTTACCTGAACCCGTGCCGGGACATATCCGCTGGAACTGCCCATTCCGGGGCGGTCACGTACGAGGGCGAGTTGTACACGTGGGGTGGTAATTTGAACGGAGGTGCAGGCCACCCAGTATCGGTCATCTCCACGAAAACCCCGACCCTTGTCGAATGTTTGTACCAGAAACCGCTCAATTTAGTGATTGGAAAGGAGGTCAGGCAGAGCAGTACCTACACTGTTGGTGTGAAGAAATGGCACCAACCAGAGGTCGCGTCCAATGGGGACACGCGAGGCGAAGGCGAGAAGTACTGCACTCATACGTGTCGTGACGACCAGGCCTGGTGGGAAGTTGACTTGGGAGCGAACGCGGTCATCGAGCGGATCGTGCTCT
>LT642244.1:0-28612 GCA_900128585.1 Stramenopiles sp. TOSAG23-3 | reverse complement strand
AAAAAGAAGAAAAACAAAAAAATAATAATTATTATTGGTCAATAATAAAGAAGAAGACGACTATTGGTCTATGAAGAATGGATTATGATAGAGAGTGAACGGATTGAGTGAAAGAAATGAAAGAAAGATGTGGAATTAAGTTTTTAAATATATGACAACCCAACCCCAAGAAAGTTTACGTACAGCAGTTTTATACATTCTATTCTTTTTTTATTCCTTTTCATAATACAACCATGTCAAACGCCGAAATATTGGATTTGCTCAAAGGCATTTCTGCCAGACTTGGACGGCTGGAACTAAAGTCCGGCATCCAGAGTGGCGGCCCGGGTCCGGATGCCGAAGAAGAAGTTGCAGAGAACGTTCTCGCGTTCGATGCTTTTCGAAAGGACAAAGTGGCCGCATTTTCTGCAGCGTGTAAGAAAATCCAGCTTACTGAGATGGCCGAGCAAGTAGAAAGTGGCTTCAACGGAATGCGCACTCTTTTTGATATGGCCTCAAAGTGCTTCAAGCCAACCTCTCAAGCAGACTTGATGAAGTACGCCGACGGGATGGTTCAACAAGTCAAGGCGTCCTCGGCGTCGAAAGACGCTGCCCGCGGATCCAAAACCTTCAACCACAAGATGGCGTGGTCGGATGCCTGCCAGGGAAGTTTTAGTTGGACGGTTATGCCCCCGTGCCCCGTCCCGAAAACAATCCAGGAGGGCGCAATCGATGCGGCTATGTTCTACATAAACAAGATTCGAAAGGACAGCCCCGACGACGCCGACCAGAAAAAGTGGTACCAAGCGTTGCTTCAAATGCTCAAGGGGCTAAAAGAGTTTACCGCGGAGTACCACAAAGCTGGCCTGGACTGGAAAGCCAAGGCCCTGGGAGGAAAGGACCCGAAGGATTATTCTAGTAGTAGCAGCGGCAGCGCGGGCCCACCTGCGCCAGCCGGTGCCCGTGGTCCTCGCGGTGCGCGAGGGGTCCCGCGGGGCCCACCCCCTCCTATGCCACCCCCGGCACCGGCAGCGGCGGCGGCCGCACCGAAGGGCGCTGATTCCGGTGCCTTGTTCGCACAAATTCGAGCCGTTCAGGAGCGCCAAAAAGGAGGGAAAACTGCCGGACTTCGCCACGTGAAGAAGGATGCCGCCGGCAAAAAGTACGCCGAGGACGACGCCGTGAAGAAGAAGAAGTCTGCGGCCGCTGCAAAGAAACGCTTCGGGACCGGTTCCGTCACAAAGAAAGCTGTCGCTGTGAAGAAAGATCCTGTCCGCAAGCTTGCCGGGAAGAAATGGCAAATTGAATACCAGACTGGGGTGTGTGAGCTATCCGAGGAGGAGCTGAATGTGAAGCAAACCGTGTACATCTACAAATGCACCGGCGCTACCATCGTGATCAACGGCAAAGTGAACAACATTACGCTCGACAACTGCTCTCGTACGAATGTAGTCTTTGATGCCACGTTGGGTAGCTGCGAAATTGTGAACAGCAAGAATGTAAAGGTCCAGGGCCGAAAGAATTGCAACAATATTGCGATCGACAAGACCGACGGCATCACTGTCTACGTAAGCCGTGAAAGTATGGACAGTATTTCGATCGTTGCATCGAAAAGTTCTGAGATGAACGTTGCGTACCCGGGAGCAACGGATGACGATGACCTTATCGAGCGTCCAATTCCAGAACAGTACGTTCACACCATTCGCAATGGTAAACTAACTGCTGACGTATCTGAACTGTACGGTGACTAAACCATATGTTCAAACGTCCACACTCGTGAAAAGTACGAGAGAGAGAGACGTGCGAGCCTCTTTCAGAATACTTGAAAGGTAAGTATACAAAAATGTTTGTATAAATTATTTTTTATTGAATCGCACATGAAATTTTGTTGCACAACTCTCGACTGCGAAGGTACGTCGTACGATACCAATTTATTAATAATATATATTCTATAAGAAGAATTAAATAGTACCAAGGTAACACAACATCGAGGAGTTGGAGATGGTCACAAAGTTCGAAGTGCGAAATGAAGCAAGCAAGTTCAAGCAGAAATAAATATTAATACTAAATATTAATACTCGAACGTGTACCCTACCCTATCGAACGGTTGGACTCCTCCTAGTTTTGTATAGGTAAATTGAAATTAGAATATAATAATAAATAATACAAATACGGTATCTTTTGCCGTTACGCGACGAGATAGAAGAAGAAGATGGCAGCATAGCCTCGTACTCTTTAGAATACTGTACGTAATTAATTACTATGCAATTTGGAGGAGTGTATTACTATACTAAATGATAAAAAAACAAAAAATAATTTGATAATAACGGTTTGGTATTAGTGGAGTAGCCCTCATATATACGACTTTGTAAATTCATTTAATTCACCAATATACCAATCGTTCATGTAATCCAATAAAATAAATAAATTCAATTATAAAAGTAATGGAACAACCAACCAACTTCATGGTAGTCGCACTCTTTTTCGATCTTTCTACGTGTTTTGTTCCCATTTCTTTTTCACTCACCAGATTGCAGTTATGAGGAGGTCGAAGCGGAGGACGACGATGAACAAACGTCCGCTGAGGCCCACGGAAGGGGCTCAAATTGTAGAATCCCCATTACGGAGAAGAAAGCGTACTACCACTTTTTCTAAAAGGGCTTCGGGCGCGGACCTGAAATTTAAACAGAGGATATTGACCCGGCGGACGAGCATCCAAATGCACCAAGGGCACAATTTGGTGTTGGAAGCTCAGCAAAAGCACGCGAAAAGAACGGCGACTGACGTGCACGTTCCACTGTCAGATAAAATTTCAATGACATCATTTGAAAACGCAAAGCAACAGGAGGGCGTGGACATGAGCAATATGCCGTGGTACAAGAAGCTCCAAGTATCCAGCGGGACTACAGACGCAGAGGTTGAAGTAACCCAAGCCCGTGCGCTGCATTATGAGAGCGATTTGATTTCCGGATGGGCAGAAGAAGCCCGCGCGTTCATTGAGATCGAGACCGAATGGGATTTGATGAAAAGTGAAAAAGAAATCAATGCGTTTCGAGCCCGCTCGGCAAAACTAGAGCACGAGGACAGTGTGAAATTCATCCCAATAATTGCGCTGTCAAGCATTGCAAATAGAAAAGAGAGAAAACGGCGGAAAGGCAACTGGAAAGTGAAAGGCATGCTGAAGGAATCTACCTTGCTGGACAAGATTTTCACCGAACGGAACGCGCTCAATGAAGAGCTACAGCGACGGCGCTTTAAAAGTAAGACGGACATAAAAAATTGTTTCAAAAATTCAGCGGAAATCCTAAAACAGTTGGGCGACAAGATCGATGAAACGTGCTCAAACATAAAACAGAACCACATGGAATTGACGATGAAAGCAATGTATCAGAAAAAGTTAAGGGTGGGCAGGTTGAACATGTACGACTCGCACCATTTTATGCACAAAAAGTTTCTCCTCGTGCATTCTGAGAACGACTATGCTTTGCACGTTAAAAATGGGCACTTGACTTGCGAAATCATCCGTCCAACATCTAAATTATCGAAGCTTCCTATCCATTTTGAAAACCAAGAATCATTGCCTCCCCCAAAAGACCCGGTGTGGCAAACCATGTGCGCAAACCATGGACCGCAACAAACTAAGCGGTTGAGCCACTCGTTTGAGACGAAGTACCTGGACAGAACGGTCAAAGAAGTTGATTCTAAAGACGTTTTTGGCAACCCAATCAAAGCTGATTCTGCCTTTGGACTGTTGGCCCGGGGGCTTGATGGTTTGCACACCCGAGGACCTCGCATGCACGGGAAACTGAAGCGTCACATGGACAAACAAAGGGACATGACAACAGCCTGGTACTGAGCGACAAGCACAGCGATAAGCGGGCGGCGATTGCCGTGAAAGCCTGTTTCAAAAAAATGATACAACGGTCCTTGCTGTATTCTGTTTTCTATTACGAAATGTACAGGCCGCCTTCCTGCAGGAAGAGTTTTGACTTTGTCTTGGGGTGGACGTCCAAACCTGGTGATAAAGAAGAAGACCACTTGGGGTGTTCTCAGCACAGTTTTGGCATTGGCCACAATGGCAAACTGTGGCACAAGAACGAGTCGAAGGAGCTTTACGCCACCGGTGTAGACCTGCGACGGTGCTCTGTAATAGGGTGTCTGCTTGACAAATTGTCCGGGTGCATTTCTTTTGTTGTGGATGGAAGAAACCTGGGGGTAGCCTTTGGGGCACACAGCGAAATGTATGGAAAGCTGGAGCAAATGTCGCAAGGGGATGCAATCCGAAGGGGGACCCTCGTTCCCGCGATCAGTTTGAAGGGTTCGTCTGGGGAGGTCAGTTTTAATTTTGGGGGCTACTCTTTCTTGCATAGGCCGAAAGGGGCGTACTCTTGCGAATCATACGTCTCCTTTGAAGACCATGTCGACTTGAAGAAACTCTACAAGTCCCAGGATACGACTAATAAGTGGTATCACAACAACGTTGAGAAAGAGAAGGGAAAAAAAGAGAACGAGCTGGTAGAGAAGCGAAGCAAAATTTACACTATAGAGGAAACGCTTCAAATGATAAAAGACCGGGCTAATTTTGAAAAGCTTCAGGCAGGGAACAGTTTGCAAGACACAATACAGCACAACTTCAAGACGGATTTGGTTAACGAGGAGGATTCAAAGAGTTGGTCGAACTTTCCACCGGCCCACATCAAGCACGAGCGAGCCATTCGTGTGCTGCAACGGTTCATCCGAACGTACGTTAGTCGTGCACGACGACGGCGGGACGCTCTGGAGATTAAGAAGGCTGTCGACACGTTGAGCCGATTTGTGGACCGAAAAAAAGATGGTTACAAATTTTCGAAGCGGAACGTGGCGTGCCTAAAGGTGCAAAAGATCTGGCGCGGCAAGAAAGGACGCGCCAGGTTCAAGATGCTCTCGGCTTACAATCACAAACCAGAGAAGCTTGTTAGTTCGGCCATTATCATTCAGTCCGCTTGGCGTCAAAAGATGGCGCGGCGAACGCTTCAGTACAAAAAAAGAAACGGGATCATTTCGGTGACTGCAGTGAAGTTGCGCATAATGCACCTTGTGAAACGAATTCAACGGCTGGCCCGGAGGAGAATATTCTACAAAAGACTAGAAAAGAGCGGTGTCGTGCTAAAAATTCAAAAAATGTGGAGGGGGTTCTCTGTAAGAAACAATATGGACCCGAAGACCTATGCTATACTTCAAGCAATGAAAGCAAACTGGGCAAAGCAAAAGCGGAGAATTAGTCAAGCGATAGTAATACAAAAGACCTGGCGAAGATTTTCTGCTATGAAGATGTTCAAGAAAGCTGGGAAAATGCGAAAGAAGAAGAGAAAGAAAAGGCGCGGTAAGAAGAAGGGTGTCACAAAGTCGATATTGCCGCTTGCCAAAGTCTTGGATACTATTGCAGGCATATTCGAGAAAAAGGTTAAAGCAGACATTATCGATGAGAGAAAAGGTAACGAAAAGGACACCCTTCCAGAGTTCGTGGCTGATTTTTTCGAGCACATGTACGGTATACCGGCGCTGAGTTCGAAGAAAAAGGCAGAATTTCGAAATGGCATTGTCAAATATGAAGAAGAGGATCTGCGCACGCGCTGGTTCGGAACTCTTACCGGTTGGCTGCCTGAAGACTGCCACAAGGTCGTGAAAACACCTTACCACGAGAACGCAATAGACACGTACCTTAGCGTGCTGCAGGTCGTTTTGCCCGTCGACTCCATTGAAGAGCGCATGGACGACGATCCGTGTCACATCAAGTTGAAAAGCACGTTAGACGGATGCTCGGCTATATTTAAAGAGTTCAAAACGTCCAAAGTGCAAGAATGCTACAATGAACTAAGATCAAAGGCTGAGCAAGTCGGAAAGCGCACGGGGAAGGTTATCGAACTAGACGTTGCCTTCGACATAATCATGAGGCATTGGTACATACTAAAATTAAACGCAACCGTTGTTCAGCCGCCACCAGAAGAAAAAGAAGAAGGGGGAGAAAAAGGAGAAGGCCTTATTTAAATTATGATATGTTCATGAAATACGTCTGCATTTTTTTTTAATTATAATATTGTTTTCGATCTATAATATAAGTAATATAGGGTTAGAAAGAAGAAGAAATTTCTTTTTCGTTCTTCTTAAAGTACAGGTCTACAAAGGTTTCGATATTAGTACCTACAGAGCATCGTTTTAAAATATACTGGGCGACTAACTAACAGTGTAAGACAATTAAGAACGAGAAAAAGAAAGAAAGAAACAACTTCAAACAACAACAAAAAAAAAGAAAAAAAATGAAAAAGATGATGATTATTATATTTTAATAATACAGCAATACAACATGGAATAAAAGTAAAAGAAGAAGAGATGTGGTGGTGATGATGATGTGCGTGAATGATTTCATTATTCACCACCTTTTCAGTTTTTCTTCTTCTCCCGTAACAGCTCCGTTTCACAATAGAGAATGAAAATGGAAAGCCTTTATATGTATATTTTGAAAACAAAACAATAATCAAAAACCTGCTTAACAAAAGATAAACATAAACGTGCCAACCCAAATACGTTAAAATAGAAATAGTCCAACCCACACATTCGCATTCAGCCCCTCCATTCTTCGCCCAATTCCCTCTAAACAAAATGAGTCAACAAACAGTAGCAATGAAGCGTTTGCTGAAGGACCACAGGGCCCTGTTAGCCAGTCCATTGCCCGGGGCCAACGCCATGCCCTCCCCGAGCAACTTTTTGAAATGGCACGGAAATTTAGCTATAACTTTGGACGTGCCAGGGAAAGGAATGGTGGCGGTACCTCTGCACTTCATCATGTCGTTCAAGCCAGACTACCCGTCGAGCCCGCCATCTGTAGGTTTTTGCACACCGTTCCCTTACAATATGGGGGCAACCGACATAGACGAAGACGGCCTTATGGTCCTCTGCTTGAACATCCTAGGTAATTTCGCAGACATCCACACCGAATGGAGCGGGCAAGAAGGTGAGGGATGGAGTCCGGGCATGAGCGTCGCCTCGGTGCTCGTCCAGCTCCAGTCCGTTCTGCTAGACTTGAACGCGTCCATGGACGAATCCTCTCGGTTGGATTTGTACCGGCGTGCGATGGCGTGCACATGCCTCGTCGACGATGGCATTGCCCATTCTGGCGAACGGCCGTGGCCAGCGGTGAACACGGCTGTGGAGCTCCAACAGAGTTTAAAGATGCAAAAGGTCGACCGTGCATTAGACAGCATGTTGTCAGGTGAGGTGAAAGGGAAGTGGGACGAATTCTGTGGCACCTTGAACCCTGACCAACAGACGACGCTGCGTCTATTGCTCGCGGAAACGCTCGCCCCTTTAGAGGAGGGAACAGTGGAGCGCAAAGTAGCGGCATGTGCTGTCAACGACAACATTAAATGCTACTTCTCCGGGGACAACCATACAGAGACCACACTGGGATACGGCGTGAGCGTGAAAGGCAAAAATCTGACCTGCCACGCCGAATTGCTGTCCATCGACGCGTTCCGCGGGGGGCTTCGGCAGACTTCAAAAAAGAGTCCGTTTACCCATTTTTTCCCAGCATTTATTAACCCAGAGCATGCCAACGAAAAAACGTCATGGGTCAAGACTTTCAAAGACAGCGTGCGCGCTTTGAATGAGGCACAGGCTCGTGCGAAAGCACCAAAAGCTAGGTACCCAGCCCTCGTTGTAGTACCGAAGTTGATGAACATGCTCTTGGTCGAGATGATGAACGGGAGCAAGGTCGAGAGCATTCGCTATTTCGAAGCCTTCTGTTCGTTGTGGCGGACGCTAGTCTGGGTGGTAGACACGGACGCTGGTGGGACCGAGCCTGGCATCGGCAGCGCTGCCCGAAATGTGGTCAAGGATTTTATTGGAGCCGAGAGTCAGCGGCACAAGGACGTCTGCCCCGATGTTGGCCAAACGCTTGCGCTGTTCACCGCGACCGTGCCTGCAGCCATTGCCACCTTTGTGGACGCGTACGTGGACGAGAGTTTCGTGCGCTCAGTCATGTGGTGGCAAGACTCGGTGCGTTGTGAGAACGGGCGATACCCGCAACGGGCGGTGTACAGTAAGACAGCGGTGTCCCGGAACTTGCTCGCGTTCCAAACGCTGGTCCTTCGACTTGTGGTGAAAGGGTCCGTAGCCGCAGCGACGGAACGGCTGGACCGTTCCTTAGGGATCGACCCGGAGACCTTAGACGAATTGTTCAAGTCCTGGCAGACGCGCAAAGCAGCGCTGGAAGAGCGCGCAGGAGGCGATTGGAAGGTCTACTTTGAAACCATTGGTTGCACAGAAGGATTCAAAGACAAGCTCGGTGCGAAAGGGGCCCAAGCCTGGGTGGATTATTTGGTGAGCAGTTCTCGTACGAAAGGTCCTAGATACCAAAAGACGAAGCGTGGAAACCAGGGACGGAGAGGCGGGCGACAGTATGGGAATCGCGGCCAGCGCGGTGGTGGTCCACACGGTGGGGCTGGAGGAGAATTCGGTGGCTGGGACGTTGCAAAAAGAAGACGGCGGTGAGAAGGCAATCTATTATTTAACTAAAAAAATTAGAATGTTCTCTAATTTAATTAATTTAATTGACCTTCTTCCAAACCACGTGAACAATGTTGCCTCGTACATTCTGGTGAATGGTGTCTAAAAAAAAATCAATATTAATTCTAATAATAATAATAAAACAACAACAACAACAACCAAATGGAACCATCCAGACTATTTATAAAATTAAAAATTAAAAATAAATATTTTATTTTTAATAGAGTCCTAATACACTCTCACCACTCACTCCACTCACTGCAACTGTTTAAAAAATTGAATCGGTCTAATTATTTATACCGGTCCTCGTATCCTCGTAGAGCTACCTACGAGGAGGTATATAATAATAGAAGTCCTCTTCTACTCGTACGGTACGGTACGGTAGTCCTCGTAGGCTATTTAAATTACAATACCGGAGCTGGAGGAATTATTTTTATCAGTATTATTAATATCGTATCGTACCGTAATAGTAGGAACACAGTAAGGTGCATTTAAAATTGAAGGAGGTGGTGGATGAATTAGAGGAGGGAGGGGATGGACGGACGAGAAGAGTCGTCTTCTTTTAATTTAAATAGTAGTCGAAGATGTAATAATGTACATTATAACGGTAAGAAAGAAACGAGTCCGTCATTGCATGGAAAATTGTAATAGTTAGTAAATTAAGAAAATGAGACGACAACATATTGGTTATTTTGGAATAAAAGGAAAGATAAAATTATCATTGTTTATAGAGTATCTAATCGAACTTCTCAAAATACCAAAGCGTTTTCAATTCAACCGCCTCTACTTTTTATTGGAAATCCAAGGCGCACAAATGCCTATAATCGCTTATTCTACTGTTGCTCAACTTTTGACGCTTTACATTTCGATAAAGTTTTGCACCTTAGTTTGGGATCCTGCGCGGGCTCTTTTGAAAGGTTTGGTGTACTATTTGCCGCCGTCCACTGGAAGCTTTCAAGGTATACTTCCGAAGGAGCACAAAAGAAAGCCGAACCCAAAAAAGAAGGCAAAGCAGCCAAAGTTTGTCAGCTCACGCCGTCACGGATTTCCGATAATTCAGGAACAAATTGACGATGAGGACCTTTACAATTACCAGAAGCACATGATTTTTCTTGATGAATTTTCTTGGCTCCTTCAGTTGACCCTGCAGTCCATATTTGTTAATCTGGTCGCCGTGACGTGGAACTGCCTGGCACCGGGAACGATGACTTTCGATCTCGGAAATATCTTGCTCGCGTACGCTGGCGCGTCAGCGGTATACCTGAACTTGAAACTTCTCTATTTGCGGGGAATCAGCAAGTTTGATGTGCGCACAACCTTTTTCGCCGGTATCGTTGGTGGGGTGGTAGCATACGTGTGTCTGCTTATGCAAGCAGACATGCTTGACTTTCGCCTCGCCTTGGCAATGCCAGACTTCAACAGGAGGTGGAAAAACTTGACGGCGGCGGTCGGCACCCCATCCACGAAGGCGGACGAGGGCATTGACGCTGAAATGTTTAGGCTTCCGTTGGCCATTGCAGCTGGGCTAATCACTTCCGCTAGCATTATCCCCATGTTGCGCATAACTGGGTATTTTAACAAACTAGTGGAATCGGAAAACGTGGGGGCTTGCAAAAGCTTCTTGTTGAATGTGAACTTCTTTGCCCCTTTGTTCCTGGCGTTGCTGTGGATTCCCCCGCTAACGTCGGACTTTGTACTATCGCCGAATTTGATGGAGTGCGAGAAGGACCTCCTGATTCGTGATTGCAGCCCGTTTCCTCCAGGGAAATACTTCGTAAACGAGTCCATGTACAATGGGGGAAGAATCTTGGTTGTGATGGCGTACGCATTGCTCTCTTTGTGTATTCTTCGAACGATTCTGCAGGTGCATTTAAGTGATGCAATGGTCCAGGTGCAGTACGTCCTAAATTCTGTTAGTAACATTGATGATGCCATGATCAACCGCGTTCAATATGGCATCCAGCAAATATTTCTCCGTACGTGCGTTGTGGGTGTGCAATATTTAGGGCCCGTAGTGTTTGTTTTTACGTCAAGTGTGCTCTTGCAAAAGAAAGGTGAGCACAACACTGAAGTCTGCGCGGTTGTGCGAAGTGGGCTGTCGAAAGTGGGCTGGGAAATCACCGACGTTCCAAAGCCAGCGCCAGCGGTTGACAAGGGCCTGCTGGGCCTGCTTTTGAACCAAGACGACGCGGAAACCAAGCAAATCATGCAGTGGTTGGTTGGTGTGTCGTCGAGTCAGGTCTTTACTGGAAGAATTTTTCGCCCGGTCATTGGGTTTTTATTGTGGTGGGCTCTGTTGTCTACTTTTTGTGTGTCAGCCATCGGCCTGGTGTACCATCGCCGGAAAAGGCTGTTTGCAAATGTTTCGCGGTACATTGCTGCTGTGCCCGGTAGTGCTGAGGAAACGACAAATTCCAAAGAATGGAAAGCTGCGCAGAAAAAATTTAAATAGGAAGATTCGAGGTATGACAGATGGAGAGGGGTTTGGCGGGCGCGTATAAAGTAAAAATAACACACACCGCATCAAAAGAGAAAGTTTTCGTAAAAACAATCACACATGTTAAGCTCTTACTTGTTGTACTTCGTAATTCTTTATAAGAAAAATTAAGATTAAATAACAGCCAATTTTCTTGTTAGATTAAAAGCAGAGAGATAAGTTCGCATTTAAAAAGTTCGCATGTTACATGAAGACGATAAATTTTAATTAACTTATCATAAAAACAAAAAATTGGCTGTTATGATAAGTTAACCACCAATTTTTTGTTTTTAATTCAAAAGACTACACCGAGAAAAAACTGTGGGAGAGGGCGTCTTTCGCAGAAATGCGCCGCTCTGGTTCTACTTCAAGGCATCTGTGCAATAGATCGTACACAGAATCGGGGAATTTATCTAGCGGGCTGTGGTTCGGTTGCTTCTTCAAAATTGCGTCAAAAAAAACTTTTCGACCCTGTTCGCACAAATCTTTCAAAGACGGTGGTGAAATTGGGTTTCTGTCCCCAGGGGTTTCGATCAAATCTTTGTGGCACGCGCGGGCTGCCCGCTCTAGTGCGTCGCGCCCCAGCAATGCCTCTATTTGGGCAATCGCCTGTGCATCGCTACTGATAGGGCCCCTTTCTGGTTTCGGGAAAATAGGGTAACGAGAGGAGAGCAGCGACAGCATGATAACTCCAGCAGACCACATGTCGATCGCGGGTGTCTGCTCCAGCGACATGAACAGGACCTCTGGAGCACGAAACCCGGGCGTCCCGGCCCGCTCCGCCCGGACGCGCGCCGGCGGCTTGTTGCTGTTACTGGCCGCTCCGCTGTCGACTGCGCCGCTGCTGGTAATCCCTCTTCCCATAGAACGCTTTCTCTTGAGCTTCGGGGCAACGTTCTCCGCGTCGTGGTCGGCGGACGAGGCAGTGGACCGTTTCTTGTCAGACCTGCTCTTGCGAGACGTACTGCTTCGTCTGCTACTGCTTACTAATTTTGAACCGTCCCAAGCGATCCCTTTTGCTTCGAAGATGGGCTGCCACTCCGATGGGCCCTGAGCGAGACCAAAGTCGATCAAAAGCCCTTGCCGCTTCTCCATCGAAAAAAGGTAATTTCTGGGCTTGATGTCCCTGTGAATTATCCCATGGTTCGCAACGTGGGCCAGGGCTAAGAACAAACCTTTCAGGTAACACTGCAGCATGGCCGTGGACAAGCGCGGCAAGTACCATTTGAAATCATCGTGTTCAAAGTAGGGCAAAATGACTATAAAACCGCACCTTGCGCGAAACCCCCCGAGCAACGGAAGGACGCTGTTCTGTCCGCTGAGAATTTTCAAGTGCTGCAGCTCGTTCAGAATTCTTGTCGGGCTAGAGTTTGGATGGATACACTTGAGCGCAACAACCCCAGGGTCTACGCCCTCAAGATCGCAAACACTCTTTGTTGCATTCGTGACATTTCGCTTCGCACGATATACAACACTGAAAGTTCCCTCTCCAATTCTCTCTATAATAGAGTACTTGGTCATGTCGTATGGGTCGCACAACTCCGGAGGCGGCACCAAGTCAATTGTCGCCCCTGCCGTAGAGAAAGTGCTCATGGCGTTCTCGCAAGGGCGGCACTTTGGGGACAAACTCAAGGCAAGTGTGCGTCCACGGCTTCCTGGGTAGAGAAGCGATTGACAATACCAACGGTTTGGTTCAGTTTCAATTTGACAATATACATATATATATGTAAGACTAATATCTATAAAAAAAACATTATTATTTTTTCAACGAGAGGGATCGGAGGAGGAGCGGAGAGATGTTTTTTTCTTCTTCTTCTTCTTTTTTTTTTTCTTCTTCATCATTCATCATTCTTCTTCATCAATCATCATTCTTCTTTTCTTCTTCTTCTTCTTCTTCTTCTTCTTATTATTATTATTATTATTTCTTCTTTTCTTCTTCTTCTTCTTATTTAGTAGTACTCGTAGGTTTTAAAATGTCTCTCTAAGGTCTACGTATTATATTTTATTAAATACTTCTTCTTTTTTCCTTCTTCTTTCTTCTTTTTTTCCTTCTTCTTTTTTTTTCTTTTTTTTCCTTTCTTCTTCTTCTTCTTTCTTCTGATGACCTCATCATCAGTCCACTCATCACATAGTCCGTCCTCCCGGACTTATTATAATAATAATACTTGGTAGTCGTCTAATAATACTCTTCTCTTCAAATAAAAAAATTAAATACTATACCAAGTACTGTCTGAGTAGAAAAAAAGGGGAAAGTGTTTATCGTTCAACTATTATTAATCCCTATCCTCTTTGTTCTCATGGAATCGTTTCAAGTGTTCATTATTTTGTACAGTTGTAGTTATAAAGCCGTTTGGTGTTGTTAGGTTATTGGGGGGGCGGGTCATGGCGTCATCGTTGAAGCAGGACGACGAGTCGGGGGCGTCGGAGTGGAAGCGAGGGTGGAGAAGCAGGCTTCGTTCCGTCTCGGACATCCCGAGCAACGACCCGGTCCCTGTACAGTCGGAGCTTATATTTAAGATAGTACTTGTCGGCGGTCCTCAAGTAGGAAAAAGTACGTTTGTAAAGTATTTTGCCGAGTATCCCGTCACGATAGACTATATGCAAACGGTTGGCATCGAGCTGACGATCGTACCCCACGGGGTAATCGCCGGGCGGCAAGTCTATTTGCATTTTTACGACATTGGTTCTGCAGAAATTTTCGACAATGAAAACGTGAGCCTTCAAATGGCACTGACTGATGCCAGTAGCATTTTTTTTCTTTTTGATGCCACGAATACGAAGACGTTTAGGGAGTTGGACATTTGGTCTGCCAGAGTCCGGAAAGTGCTAAGTGAACTGCCGCGGCCTGTCCTGCCGACGGTGGTCTTGGCCCACAAGGCGGATAAACTGACGGAACGGCGGTCGTGCATATCACCGCAAGACATGGACAAGTTCATAGACGCAAATGGTTTTCAAGGTTGGCGCTGGACTTCGGTAACGAGTAGAGAAACTGTGACCGATGCGATTAGGTTTATGGTCGAAGCATCGTTGATGCCGGAAAAACATAGTGCAAGAGGATCAGGGGTGGTAGAAATTTTGTTGAGGAAGACCAACGCTGCCCCGTACGCATGGCCTAACTTGGTCCCCTTTGGTGGTCCAAAAGCCGCTTCAGAGAATGCTTTGTTTCCTGGGCTTGGTCGGCAAACCAGCAAGTGTGAAATAAGGGTCGCGCCCTCGTGCGCGGGGCAACTGCCAGAGGGCACCACTGTAGAAGAAATCAAAGCGGTTGATCGTTTGTCGTCTGGGACTGTATCAAATGATAAAATCGATGGACTTGTGGGGGAACTGTACTCTTTCTTAGTCGCAGGGCAACGGTCGCTGGGAACCGGAAATAGAAATCGCAAATCTGGTGAAGTTTTAAAAAGCGATGATTGGCAACTGCTCGAACAGTGCATCGTTATGCACCAGGCATTATCCGTTTTTGAAGGCCTAGAAGCCGGTAATCACGACGATTATCGGATGGCAAAATTGGAGTTCATAAAGATGTCCCAAAGTGTCTTGAAAGAAATTGAAAAACAATGTTAAAGAGGAGAGAGAAAAGCAAAATGCTTGTTTGGAAGTTTCATACTAATGGTTTTGACAGATCTTTTTTTTCCATTTTGCGACGGGCAAAGATTGAAAAGGTTGTACGAGCCTCGATATTTAAGAAAAAAGTTAGCGATCGTTGCACAAACAACGGAGTTCCCCGCCCGTTTCAGAGATCATTCGTGCATGCAAGAAAGCGTCGATATGGAAAGATATCGAAGATAAATTGAACACAGTTTACGACGATAATCTGTCCGGTGCTCAGAAACAAAGATTGAGCATAGCACGTGCGCTAATTCGTAGCCTAGATATTTTACTGTTGGACGAGGCGACTTCGGCTTTGGATGCCGTAAATGAACGCATTGTCCAGAACGCTATTTACAAAATGCTGAACGATCGCGGAAAAGGTTGCTCGATTACGATTGCGCACAGGCTGACCACAATCCGCCAATCGGATTTAATCATTGTCATGGACAAGGGGGGGGAGCCAAAGAAGGCACGCACGACGATTTAATGAAGATTGAACTAATCAAATCAAATAGCGGGATTGTTTTGGCTGGCTGGTACAGAAACTTGTGGGACACCCAACAGGAAATGAAATTGAAAGCGAGAATTGATTCATTCATTTACCACGCAACCGTGCTTCATATTCTTCTAAATAATTATTATTTATTATACGTAATTCAAGTACATATATTAGCTATGTAAAGACTACGTATATTATATGTGTAGCACACAAACAAAAACAAATTTTGAATACTACCATCATATGGCAATAGCAGACGACGACAACGGAAGAACAACCTTGAACACATCCATCCTCTGATATCATCGATGATCGGCAGCAGGGAGAAATAAGAAATAAGTGGGGGGGGTACAATATACTACATAACAAAAAAACTAAATTCATTCATTATGAGGCATGGACTGAATCTCATCAAAGTCTTTGCAGACATTGTTGAGTTCTGGAAAGTTTGCCCTGGTGACGTTCCCGTTTGCCGTTCTGCATCGTTCCACGAAATAATATCAACATATTTGGCCGTGTTTGTGAGCAGCGGGGAACCATGGACACCAGCACGAAGTTGCCATCGTTCTCTTTTTCAGCCAGCAAGTATGACATGTCGACTTTCCTCGGAAGGTCCCGGTTCTTCTACGAGACTACGTCACCTTTTACCCTTTTGACCAGTAAGGCCACCTTGGAGTCGTCCATTTCGCTGTTGAAAAAGTTCAGAGAGGGCACTGTCGATAACGATCCTGAACTGAAGACGGTGTCGAAGACGGTGCTGAACTCCATGTTGTGGGACGCACGCTCTGTGACAGACAGCATACTGCACCCTGACACCCAAAAGCCTCTGAATCCATTTTTCCGATTTTCCTTCTTTGTACCCGCCAATCTGCTGATCATGCCGTTTATGTTGCACCCATCGACGATTGCTAGTGCGCCCAGGACAATAGGGGTGCACATTCTGAACCAGAGCTACAACGCCGGCGTTAATTATGAGAACAGAAACGCGTCGAACGACCAGGATAACATGAAAGTGTTCCAGGGCTACCTGGGGGCGGTAACGTCCTCTGTCGGAATTGCCCTGGTGGCGACTGCTGTGACGAATCGAGCGGACAGGTTTCCCCGTGCAGTAGCCAACGCGCTGCGAATCGGGCTGCCATTTGCTGCCGTGGCGTCTGCAGGGAGTTTGAATTTGGCTTTAGTCCGTCGGGACGAATTGTACGAAGGAATTTCCGTGTTTGACCGGGACAAAAACGAAGTTGGGAAAAGTCCAATAGCTGCAAGGAATTCCATCATAAAGTGCTCTCTGGCGCGCTTTGCCTGGTGCACGCCCATCATGGTGTTTCCGCCTGTCATCGCTTTGCAGGCGGAAAAGATCTTTCCTATCCTGAAAAAAAACACAAGGGTAAACATTGCTTTCATGACAGTGCTGTACGGAGCGCATCTCTTTTTCTGCGTGCCTCCGGCCCTTGGGCTTTTTCCGCAGTACGATTCCATGGCAACGGAGGCCTTGGAACCAGAGTTTCATCATTTGAAATATTCAGACGGCTCGCCGATCAAAGAGCTGTTTTTCAACAAAGGGTTGTAGGCCATACCAGAAAATTTAACAGAGGCAAAATAGCTAAGAACAATATACTATATATTGATTTGTTTCTCTTTTGTATAATTCTTATAACTTCGTATTTTAGAATTCAAAACCTTTTTAGCTTAAAATGGTGTCGGTTTTAAAAACATATATGCTTGTCAATGATATCACAGCACGGTATGCATACCATAAAACAATGTACAAGAAGAACACAACCTTATTAAGTCGTGAAATACATCACAGGGACGGAGGAGTCTGTGGGCGTATCTTCGCTGATGTCGATGGGCAACTGCCTTCCAGTCGACGGGTACGGCATTCCACCACTTCTTGGATCAATCGCCCATGGGGTCACGTCACTTGTTTGCATGTACCAAAGAAACAGTTTTTCTTTCAACTGTGCCTGGATTAACGAGTACGCCGGGTCGTTGTACAAGTTTTTCAGCTCTTTTGGATCGGATTGCAACTCGTACAACTCGCTGCAGTGGTCTTCGCTTTGGGGATCCGAGCGAAAGACCAATTTGTGCGTGAGGGTGCGCACCGACGTTGAACGGCAGACGCTCAACGGTCTCTCTATTTGCTGCAGCGCTTTTGGGTAGTATATGCTCTTTTTCTTTCCTATCCCGCCAACTGCTGGGTTGCCCTCGAAATCCCTCGGTTCGGAGGTCGCGTACCCACCCTCACTGTACACTGCCCACGTTGGATCGCCCGTGGCACCATGCAATTGAGGGAGCAGACTTTTCCCAAACTGCACGTGTGCCAGAGATATGTTTGCTATCTCTAGCATGGTGGGAACGATATCAAACAGTTGAACAGGCTCGTCCACGATGTGCCCTCTTGCCCCCCCCGGGGTTCTTATCAACAGCGGCACCCTTGTCAACACGTCTTCCAGGCCACTAGGCCACTTTTCCACAAGTCCATAGTCGCCTGCATAGTCTCCATGGTCCGCAAAAACGCTGACTGTCGTTGAATCATCAAAACCGTTCTCTTTCACTGCTGCTAACAACAGTCCGAACAGAAAGTCCGAGTAAGAGACCGAACCCAAGTACACCGCGTGAATCTTCTTGAAAAATGCGTCGTCCAAGGATGTAATGTTCCGGTACTGGCGGATCAACTTGTGGTAATCCGGCTTATTTGGCAAGGAGTGAGGGCGCAAGTCCGGAACATCCTTTACGTCGATGGAAGAGTAAAACGGTTCTGGGACACTGTATGGGGGGTGTGGCTTTGTCAACGGAAGAAAAATAAAAAATGGTTCTTTTGGCCTGCTGTTCAGAAAATTAATTGCCTCCGCGACGTTGCAATAGTCTTTCGTCGTGTTAAAGCTGCCCTCGTACGCTTCGTACAGAAAGCTGTAGTGCCTTGGGTCGCTCAAGTCGTACGGATTTTTGCCATTGTCCTGGCCTTTGCTTTGGATAGCGCTAGTTACCGAATCAGGAAAAGAATCGTGCGCCAGCAGGTCATTCTTTCCCCACCACTTGACCGTATAATTGTTTTGCTTGAAATATTTCAGCAGGTTAGGCTCCCACTTGTGCAACAGTGACCAGAGCGTTCGATGGCCTCTGACATGGGTGGGCCAACCGGTCATAAAAGCTACCCTGGACTGGGTGCATACCGTGTAGCTCACATGGGCCTGATCAAACCTGGTCGCCTCTTCTGCAAAGGCATCAAAGTTTGGTGTCTTGCTTATTTTATTGCCATAAACCCCCAGGGCGTCGGCTCGAAGTTCGTCTGGCTGGTAGAATATAAAATTCTTCTTTTTTTGGGAAGCTTCCGCAAAGTGTCCCACCACAAGAAGCACGGCCACGACAACTTTCAGTATACAATTCATTTCCGGATAAACCAAATATTAAACACAGGAAAAATGAGTGCAGCAAAGATGAAAATGAAACTATCTGAACCAATTATTGATGCCGTTTTAAAACATTCAACTATATAATAGTCTGTAGGAGTGAATGAAGTTCCAATTCTTTTTATTCCCCCCCCGCCAATCCAAAAAAAACAAATTTTTTTAAAATAAATAATAATAATAAAATAAAGAAGAAGAAAAAAAAGAAGAAGAAGAAAAAAGAAGAAGAAGAAAAAAGAAGAAGAAGAAAAAAGAAGAAGAAGAAAAAAGAAGAAGAAAAAAAATTGTGAAAATTGAGATGCTGACTCTTCTATACCTATTACCGGTACTATACTACGTACATAATAGAATATTAATATTAACACAGCATTGATAACGGAGAGAGACGAAAGAATTGCGGATGCAAGTATCTTTGGCGCGGAATTGAAAAAGTGCATACGACTTTGTGTTAACTATTTGAGACGAAGAGATCTTTATGAAAAAAGGATAATTTTTGCAAATTTAAACCGCCAAAAGTGCTTTCTACGATACAAAAGTACGCCAGTACGGTTCATTTTTCCAACGCCAACGAATGAAATAGTGTTTGTTGCGGTGGCATTTGGTCCAAATCGTCCATTTCACAAAAAATTGTCCCTAGGAACCGAAATTCCAAGTCATTTGAAGGCAAACAATTTATAAAGGTTCGTTGGGGATCGAGCACCGCACGAGGAGCGATTGTCTGGTCTAAACTTATGCAGTTAGGCGTCTCCGTTGCTTCTTTGAAATTCGAGTCGGATTTTTATTCGCGCCAAGCCAACGTGCATTTTTCAGATACATCCACACAGTATCGATTAAATGAGCATTGGCGAGGCCCACATAAATAATATGCGTGTTTCACGACGATTTTTAATCGCAGCGCTGTGTAGCTGCTGTAGTAAAGAAATGATTTTTTTTTTTTATTATTACTTTTTTTTTCTTCTCCCACCAAGCTCCCAAGAAGACGAACGCCGCGCCGCGACGATGATTTAAAGTCTATAGTTCGCTTTTCATCATTCAAAATTTCCCCATGAACACTGTGTCGGTAGAATCAATGCAGAATTGCAACAACAGACTATCTTTGAACCCCTGCAAATATTTCAGAAGGTGAGCACCATGCGCTTTCAACTGATAGTAACTCTTTGTCTCGTGCTGGGGGTGACCGTTGCTCAATGTTGTACGACAGTGGCAGTGACGGGCAAAGCAAGTGCAAATGGGCACCCAATGTGCAGTCATTCGAACGATGGTGATGGTGATGTTGCTGGGCGACTTACACACGTTCCCCCAGAAGATTTTCCGGAGGGGGCAGTCCGGAAAGTTCAGTACGGCGAGATACCCCAAGTTTCGCACACTTTTGCTTACAAAACGGAAGGGTACGGAATCATGAACGAATTTTCCGTCGGCCTCTGTGAAAGCACGTGCAGCGGCGTTTTCGACGTCAACAACGGTGGTTGGGGTGGAAAGGGCTTGGTAACAATCGTAGATCTCGGGAAAATTGCGTTGGAGAGGGCTTCGTCGGCACGAGAAGCAATCGGGGTGATGGGCGATATTGCCACAAAATATGGTTTCCGGGACGCAGCGGAAAGCCTCTTTGTCGTGGACACGAACGAGAGTTGGGTATTCCAAATACTCCCAGACGACACGAACACTAGCGCGATTTTTGCAGCGGAGCAGATTACTGGAAGCCAAGTGGCAATGGTCACGAACGCGTTTACCATTAGAAATATAGACTTCACAGACAATCTCAAGTTTGTCACTTCGTCGAACATTCGTTCGATCGCGGAAAAGTACGGGTTTTGGAAACAGGGCCAACCTTTTGATTTCGTGAATGTTTACAGCAAAGGTGAGCTGGGGCCAAAGTATAACTCTGGGCGACGCATGTGGGAAGGGTACCGGCTCATGAGTCGGGGGAAAGCTGACGTTGCACCCACCTACGAATCTTTCAACAACTGGGTCCAGACGAGCATTAGTGTCCCTCAGGAAAGCGTGAGTGTGAAATCCGTGTTCAAAGTGATGCGTTCGTACTACAACGGTACAGTGTACGATCTGTCGAAGTCGTCAGCAGCATCGACTCGTAAAATACAGGGCGGTCCGTTCGGGACCAGTTTCAGAGCACACGCGGGGTACGCAGAGGCAACCTTTCCCAACGGGAGATGGGAACGGCCAATTGCGACGTGGAAAACCCAAGTTAGTTTCGTTGCAAACAGTGGTGGCATCTCCGACCAGGGCGTTGTTTGGTTTGCGCCGCACGCTGCCCATACTGCAGTGTACGCCCCTTTCCTTGCGTCCGACTCTGCGTCACGGTCGTACATCCCTGCGTCTTTCTCTGGTAGTTGCAGCATTTTCCCACCCGTTGACAGGCAGAAGGCGTTTTGGGCGAACCGCTACGTCTTTCACCTTTCGCAAATCCACTTTACCTACGCGATCCAGGACGTCCAACGGGTCAGGGATCCAATAGAGGAACAGTCCTTCGCACTCGTCCAAAAATTGAGCCAACAGCTCGGAAAAGGTGAAATAAACGACACGGAGGTGGCTGTGACTCTTGGCCACAACGCTGACAAGATTGTACAGACCTGGTGGAACTTTTCAGAGGATCTGCTGAGCTGGTACGGCGAAGGAAACTGCAATCGATGCCAACACCCTGCAGATGGGAGGTACATTGGCTACCCACGCTGGTGGTTGGAAACTGTAGGGTACAATGATCCGGAGCCCCTTGCATATCGGAAGGAGCTGGTCTCGTCCATGTCGATTGAGGAGATCCAGCGTGCAATCGAAGCCCTTCAAGCAGAGAAGATTAATCGCAGGCGAACGCGAGTGTGAAGACTGGCGATCCTCAACGTTTTTTAATCCTGTGTGTACAAATAATTTTAGAACATTTTTGAAGGCATATCTCGCAATGTGAGCGTGTCGAATTTACATTTTTTTTAAAATCTCGGTCTCTTTAGTAAAAAGTGTGTCGTGTTTTTCTTGCAAGTCTCAGTCGTAATATATGATAGGAACATATTCATAAAATTTAAGATAAATTGTTACAACGATAAGAAACAAATATCCTCATTTAAGAAATATTATTTAGAATAACAAAATTACGTGTCACTGCCATCGTCGTCGCTGTCCCCCTCGTCGTAATTCACGCCAAAGCTAGTAGCAACGTCCCACCGTCCGCTTGGGGCATTCTTTGAGACGTACTTGATAAAGCGCATGGTGCCTTCATCGCGAAGTGCAACAGAAAGGGTGTTGAACGACGGGGAAACACTCAAAAGAATTCCCCCATCGTCGTTCGGGTCATTCGCGGTGGAGTCGTCGTACACTTCCGCGGCCTCGTTGGCTTCATCCTCCGCTGCAATGTAACAGTCGAACCCGCCGTTTTCCCCATAGTCCCATGCCGCAGCCTTCTCATTTAGCTGGGGCTCGTCTTCCGCGGTGCCACTGCTCCCCCCCGCACCTGCGGTATCTTCGGTCTCCTCGGACTTGTCATCAACAAAGCACAGGGTAACGTCGAGCACGGACTCTCCCTCTTTCAGGAGCATTCCGTGGTGGGCGACGGTGTAGTCCCTTCCTCGGCGAAAGTGCCTAATCTCGGTGGAAAAACCATTCTGGCTGGGCCTGCTCTCACCAGTCAGCTTGTGAACTAATTTTCTAAACGCTTTCGTAACGAACAGTTCGGACTTCAAGCGTTTCAAAAGGCTTGTCGCTTCGGACATGGCGCTCTTGCCAGCAACAACGGGCTGTTCCGCACCGCACCGGAGAAATCGTTGCACGTGCGCTGGGCCAACAAGGGTCCACCCTTTCGGCTCTACAATTCCCCCCGCGCAATTCTCAGCACCCGCGCATGCTTCTCGGATGCGTTCTGCCACGTCGGCTTTCAAAAATGACCTCAACTCAAGGTTAGAGTCTTCTTGCATTCGTTTCTCAATGTCGCCCATCGACTTTTTCTGCAAATACATTGGGTTGACCCATGCGGAGAGAAGCGCCATGTCCTCCTCCGTCAGTTCCCAGTCGGCCTGGTCATCAACTCCCCCCCCCGGTGCCGAAGCCCCTACCTGGGTACTTTCGCAGTTTTTCGCCATTGCAATTGATTTTAACTGGTTCAACGAAGCCATCTCGGCTCCCTTCGGGGGGTGCGGAGCGTGGTACCATCCCTGGATGCTGAGACGAGGACTCCCGTCCCTCGTGACTTCTTGGACGGAGTGGTACGAACGTCCAGGCTCAACATTGAAAATAGCCATGCTGTTCCACTTTGGCAAGATCGACTTGGAAGGGTTCGGATTTGGCACGCCCTGCGGCAGCCTGCTATCTGGGTTAACCAGGATGCTAGAAGGTTCCAAAGGGTACAGTTCAAGTGCCCCCCCATCCGAGTCGGACCAGTCTTTCGCACAAAAGTATATGATAAAGGATACGGCCCTGGTTCCGATCACGTCGTCGTGCGCCAGTAGGTGGCACCCGTTGGAATACGCGGACGCCGCCATATCGACCCTTTCCGTCAGCTCAGGGCAGCCGGTTATCGACGATATGAATGCGCGAAAATCTTTTGAGTACAAAGAATCCCGCAGAGCCAGGAGATGGGGCAACTTTGCAGCCAGTTCGGGGTGGCTCGAGCGCTTTATGTTCGCTAGATCTTGCGTTTGGTACAATTTGAACAGGTCGGTCTCCTTGTATTTTACGTTCAAGTTTGTTAATATTTCGTCACGGACGCCTTCAAATTTCAACTCGTCACAAAATGGGGTAAATGTCACGTGCGGGTATGGCAGTGCGTTCGCATACTCCTCCTTATAGCTCTTCACCGACGCTGGGGCGGTAAGAGCGCGGTTGATAATGTCCCCGCCCGCAGCGTCGGGAACGGCCGCCGTCTTTGCCTTTTTAAGTTTCGGCTCCATCGTACAGAAAGAAACGCTCTCCGCAAACTCTATACAGCGTGCGCGGGAATTGAAAGCCTTCTGCAACGGAAGTTGAAAGCGTATGTTCTTCTTTCTTTAAGTAATGAATGAATTACAATGTATATTTCCATTCTTCCCAAATGAGTAAAAAAAAGACGATATTTATTATTTTGATAAAATAGAAGACGACCTTTTTTCTTCTCCTCTATCGTCTTCTTATTTTTTATTATAATAATATATTTTTTATACTGTAATAATTGTCGTATTTTATTTTATTTTATAATAATAGAGGTATTTTGATAGGTAATATAATTTTTTCCAAGTACCGTTACCGGTAAGGTAGTCGTATACGTAGTATCGGTAGGTAGTAATAATAAAAGTGAAGAAGAAGAAGACAGAAGAAGAAAAAAAAACCTTCTTCTTTGATTGCTACAGTATGATGTGGTGGTATAATACCAAAATTGGTACAGGTAGTCGTTCTAATACATCTTCTTGTTGAGCGCTTGAATGAGAAAAAAGCAATTTCTATGTTGTGTGGTGTAAATCATTAGTATAGTATGACACAGCATTCGATCAAAAAAGCAGTTGCTTTTTTATAATATTTTTTTATTAGCAACCTTCGTACTCCTCCCTCCTGCTCTCTGTTAAAAAGTAAATATATAAACTATAAGCTAACTACGAAGACACTATTCTGCTTATTATAAAAAAAGACACAATTCTTCCTCAAAAAATTGATGATAAAATTATTATTATTAAGAAAAGGGGGGGGGGGGGTATTGTGTATTAAATATTAAATAATAGCTAGAGGATAGCTTCAAATATTAATATGGCCACTGCTGATCTAATTATTAGTCTGTTCTATTTAGACTATATATAAAGATAGTAGAGGGACGACGATCTATTGTTAATTTTAATACACCTCGTAAATTACAAGCATATACAGGTACAATACAATAATATTTTTAAAACTTTAAATCATTCAAGGGAAATTAGAGAATAGTATATAGTAAAGGAAAGTGTTAGAAATGAAATGGAAGTTTAGTTCGTACAGTTGTGCAAACGCTAAACGAAGAAAGTTTATTTAGAACGAGGTCACTGCTTTTAAAGCAGAACAAACAAATTGCATTTCTGTTGTGTTCTGTCATTCGTTTAAATGAAAGGAGTAAACGTTGCGTTTCTCCTTGTGGGTCTCCTTGTCGTTATTGTGGAAGGTGGCAGTCCCAGATTTGACAAGACGGATCACGATAAGCAGATCAACAATAAGAGAGAGAGACAGGCCCGCTGGGATATAAAGCAGGCAGAAAAACATCGTTGTTTGGGTGGAACAGGTAATGGTAAAAAAAAATCGCATCTGTTTAAAGAGCAGAAAAAATGTCTCCAAAGGTTATCGCACGGAAAAATTACGGAAAAGTTAATCAAGTGCCAGTGCTCATTGCTCGGACTACTATCAAACACATACGACAACCGAAGATGTAAGTTGCTTGCACCGAACGAATTTGTCCCAGGAATGGACGTAAACAGCGGTGGCGAGATGAACTTCAAAAAGAAATACAAAAAGTACGAACGTCGATTTCAGGTGTGCACAAGGACAGGACCGTATAGAAAGAAAAAGCAAAAGAACACACGAAAGAAAATGCATTCCACCTTCTTGGAAGTTGCTTCAGGGATGAAGACTGCAAAAGAATTGAGTTGGGGTGAAGTGCAAGGAGAATGCAAGGGAATGGCCGCTAGCGAAGTGTTCGAGAATATACCAGAAGAATGCCCGAACGGCGACAAGTCTGTTCAATTTGACTGTACGAACAATGCAAAGTTGTGCGACTGTTTGGCATGGGTAGGAGAAGGAAATAATGCAAAATTTACTAGCGGCAGTGACTATTTGACTCTTGCCAAGGAAAACGACGAGATAACCTATAGTATTAGCTGCAGCGACGAAGGCGACAAGAGGAGGAGGAGGCTGTTGCAGAAGGGCGGTGGTGGTGGCTGTTGAAGGAAGGTCATCAGCAACACATTTTCATGTTAATCACTTAAACACAATGAATTAATATATTATTTAAAAATATTTTATGATTGAACACAAAGACCGCCGTCGTAGTCACAGGCTTCAGAGTTGCACTCTCGCCCACAAGAAGAACCCTTTCCCAATAATCTATCCTGGCAAAATCGGGAGCACTGGGCCTTGCAACCACCTTCCACCGATCCCACAAGCTCGGTTACATCTGTCTTGCCATCCAAAAAGCCATTTGCACACATTGGATTACCATGAAAATACGCATACTGTAATTTTTTCAGCTTTGCAAACTCACCGGGAAGGGCGTTTATGGAGTTATACCTGAGGTCAATATTATTAAGCCGTACCAATTGGCCAATTTTTGGCGGAACGATTCCAATTTTGTTATTGTGAAATTTTAATCCAAGTAACCCGACAGCCTCAAACAATGAGTCTGGTATTTCTGTCAGGTTGTTTCCGTCTACGAACAGGTACAACAATGACGGCAGTATTCCAAGTTCCGGGGATAGCTCCAACAGGGTATTGTTACTTAGATAAAAACTGGAAAGCCACGGCAAACCCATCACAGCACTTGGAATTTCAGATATATTGTTATTGTCCAATTCCAAATACACCATCTCTTTGTACCCCCCAAGAGCAATGGGAATATTGGAGATATTATTATTTGCCATTTTCATATTCAAAATATTTGGCGTTCTAAACTGCACCGGAATCTCACCCAGTTCATTGTAACTTAAATCAAACTTGGTCAATTTCAGGTATTCCCCATAACTTGGCACACGCCTCAACGGCCCATGGTTGACCCTCATCGTCTTTAACGATTTCATTTCAGCGACGCCTTGGGGCAGGGTTGTCCAATTGTGCCCCTGCACGTTCAATACGGCGCAGTCACAGCTGGGAACAAATATCGTCCCGCAAAAGGGCACTTTAACCCTGCAATTCTCCCACAGGATCGCATCACACTCTTGCCAAGCTACGGACGCCAAGCTGTTGATCCCTGCTGCAAGCATAAACACCCCATAAAAAATGCTGTACGCACTGAACCCTGTCCTGACCCAAGATGGAACACTCTCCTGCTGCAAGCGGGCTATGTTTTCCGACTTTGTCACCCCAAAAATACTTTTTCGGTTACGCTTTACGCGCTTAGCAGCGATCGACATGTCTTTTTCCAACGCCGCTGCGCTGCGGGATCGGACAATCTCCCGGAACATGGATCGCAGCTTTGCGAGCAAACAGAGGAGAGGAACCAGTGTGACAAGAAGCATCTCCTCCATTGAGATTTCAATGTTGTATACAACCCGCATAACCATAAGGGGAAACGCACCGCAGAAGAAATCAACGCCAGTGTCCACCTTAATCTGCATGTTCCTTTGTGAAACCGTATTTTTTTGCAGAACAGCGTGCGCTCGAAGGAAACTGTCTATGCCCAGAACCGCGCACATGGTCACGTAGCCCCATTGCGGTAATGAGCACGAGTACACGACAAACAAATTATTCAATTGGTTAATGCTTTCCAGGACCTCGAAAAAATAGAGTTTAAACAAAAATAAGGGACCGTTTATGATGGTCTTGCTATAGAGGTCCAAGATCCAATTTTTCTTCTTTTCCTTTTCTCTTCCCATGGCCTGTTTGCTGTACTGCTCGGCCAGTTTCCTCCACTGGATAATCTGTATCAGTGCGACCAGAAGAAACACTGGCGCTAGTGCAAGGTACACCCAGACCCATGCACGGTCAAGAAATGTAAAACGATAGCTGTATTGATACACAATGTATATGCATAGCGCAGAAAGGACAATCATTAACCCTGTCACGAAAAGACCGTCGCACCCAACGTGCGTCCGTGCACTTATATCTATTTTAGACACCTCTGTCGTCAAACTTCGCTTCAAACTTCGCTTAGAACGGCCTGCTGGAGGTTTTTCATGCTTTGTTTGGTCTGGAGTGCCAGGACGATCATCATTTTCTTTCGGCAAATCTTGCAAATTATCAGCACCAGCGAGCTCTAAAATAACTACATCCGAACCCTCCCCAACTGTGTCCATCTTTCCAAATCCAATCAAACACGGCTATATTTCCGTACCAATCACAAAAGGCAGTTCGCCATTTTATCCTTTTGTATAATTTTCAGTTTTATTTAAATTCTAATAATCATTTATATTTTATAAACTTTCTCCACCTCTTACATCATAATCATTAATCACAATTTCAATTATTATTTTGTAGTATGTGAACAATCCAATCTTCTTCTTCTTTGTTCGACGACGTACGACAGACAAATAAATAATCCTCGAAGAAGAAACTCCTGTACGTACAGTTTCTTCTTCACCCATCCATCATCATCAATGTAGTAATATTTTTAAAAAATTATAATTATTAGGAACGATATTTTTTATAAATATACGAGCTATAATCCAAGTGATTCATCATGTCGCATTTTATGTGTTTTGATAGGGATATTTATTACATAGGCATATCATTGGGTTGGTTTCCAAAATAATTTTAAAATGCGACATGAATCACTTGGAGTCTAATTGGCCACTAATACAGTAAACAACTCTAACGACCGAGGCACACGAGGATTTAGTATTTATTTGTCTGTATTGGAAATCAGATTGATTCTTTCGTCCCTTTGTTGGGGAATAAATAGATTGTCTCCTTTTTTGATAGACTATATTATGCTCGTATTTTGTCTTCTCTGTACATCCATGTATAATAGCTTATCCTTAATATTACCCGAAGGATGAGGTGAATGAATTTAAACAGTTTTTTGTTCATCATATTATATACGAAATATAGACTGACTAAATAATATGATGGATAAATATATTATAGGAGTAGTAGTAGAGAGATAGAGCCGTTCTCTAGTCGTCTATTATTATATTTATTATATTTCAATTCAATTCAATTCAATTCAATTCAAAATGTTTATATTGAATTAATTTTCAATGAATCATTTCTTGCGTACGAGTATGTTTATATAATTTAATCTTTTTGTTTTGAAATGAAACAAAAGGATGCAGTTTGAGAGAGAGAGGATAATTTAAAATAAATGGAACCGGAGAGTTAGACTTTGCCGCACTTTAATTCATGGGCATGAGACTGTGCTTTTTCTTCGTGCGCCTGTCCCTCTTGCTTGCGCATGTGCAACCGTCACTTTCAAATGAAGCCCTCGGACAGTTCCACGACGGTCGAAGGGCCTTTCAGGAACGAAGGTACAAG
>LT642243.1:0-28693 GCA_900128585.1 Stramenopiles sp. TOSAG23-3 | reverse complement strand
ATTTTCAAAGTATGGAAGCGTTCGGCCAGAAAATGACAAATGAAAGGAAGGGGAACGCATAACGGCATAAGTTTAGACCAGGCAATTGTTGTGGTCACGATGTCTGGCCCCAAACGAACGTTTATAAATTGTTTGCCCTCCATTGACTTGGAATGTCGGTTCCTAGGGACAATTTTTTGTGAAATGGACGATTTGGACCAAATATCACCCGGACAAACACTTATTTATTTGTGGGGTTGGGAAAAACGAGTCATAGAAACACAATTTTATATATCTAAAAGGGCATTTGACTGTTTAAAATTTTAAAAATGATATTTTTTTAATAAAGATCTCTTCGTTTCAAACAGTTAACATAAAGTCCGGTGTCACTTTTCAATTCCGCGCCAAAGATACTAGACCAAAAACCTTCGAAATGATTTTGTCGTATTGGTTTCTTTATACAAGTACATATGTATTATTATTGCCTATTAAATAAAACACCGAATGCGAATTGAAGGACGTTGGCAGAACCGTTAGCTGTTTCGATAAATTTTCACAATTACACAGCATTGAGATTATTGAAAACAAAAAAAGAAATAGAAACTTAATTTTACATCAATACACCATCATATTAATTATTATAATAATAAAAAAAATACGGAAGGTTTACCCCGACGACGAATCAATGATATTGTTGTGTGTTGTTGTTGGTTGAAAAAGACAAAAGAAGAAGAAGAGAAAAAGAAAAAAAAAGAAGAAGCAGTAATTTCTTTTCACAACCCAGGTTGTGATTGATTGTATATTGTTTATTGCTTTTACTAAGTTATGAGAATGCTGAACATATGAAAGAAGTATTGTTTTACATTTTAAAACGTTTGTATAATATTTTTTCAAGCTTTAATAATATTTGTTCGGAAGGTTACTCTTTTTTTAGTGGCACCAACCAATTGAGCAAAGATGAGCTTTCCACGCGGTAACGAAAACTATCGCCCTGTCCCACGTGCGCCGCAGTCGCCAGTTCGACACGCACGGCATATACAGAACAATTTAGTGTCAATGCAAACTGCCAATTCCAGAGTTTTTCGTGGCAACGTCCAGTCCTCCCGTTTCACTTCCCATCTGCAAGGTAGATTTTTCAACGACACTACCCTGACGGGGACGACGTATAAGAACAAGCTGGAAGAGAAGAGGGAGCTCGCAAAGCAGGCCCTGTGCGAGCGCGACCGGAACGTGCAACTTCTGGAAGAGGAGGTTCAACGCGTCAAAGATGAGCTTAACAAAAGAGAAATTGAGAGAAAGAGAAGGCAGGAACGGATGAATTCCAGAAGAAAACGTCACCTTTTGTACAAATCAGCGCTGCTTATACAGACCCGATTTCGAGCATTCATGGCCAAGAAAGAGTTTACCACCATGCGCACGGTTCGCCAGGCGCACCTGAGGTGCTTTGCCACAACCATGATTCAACGGTGCTGGCGCTCGCATGCTGAACACTGGGAACAGAAGCGGGACAAGGCGGCAGTCCTGATCCAACGGTGGGTTAGCATGATTTGGCTCAATCGAGAAACAAAAGCATGCCAGGAGCTTTGGGGGGCGCTTGCATTTCAGACGTTGTACCGTGGGTACAGAACAAAAAAAATTGTAAAGAAAAGAAGGGAGGCGAAGGCGACCATACAGCGGTACGCCCGCGGGCACATGGGCAGACGAATTGCTCGGGCCAGGAAAAAAGTGTACGAATTTTGCTACGACCTGTGCGTGGAGTGCATAGACAGTGCAGTGTGTGAGGTCGAGCAGGGAGGACAGGGAAATGGGTTTGAGGTGTTCAACCTGACGGCGGCGGCGTCGTCGGCGGCCCCAATCGTCGATGCGAGCGCCGGCGAACCGGCCAAGGGGCTCGGGGGGTTCAGTCTCAACCTGGCCGGACTGAAAGACGATTCGGGGAAGCCAAAGTACTCTTACAACGATGAGTTTTTGGACAAGGCAAGTGAATTTTCAAAGAGCTGGAGGGATCAACTGGAGCGCGACGAGGCTCGGTTCGACAAGACCTCGAGCAGCAGCAGCGGAGGGGCCACCCGGGCCGACCCTACCCAGCTGGAGCAGGCCTCGGTGACGAGCGTGGGGGGGGTCGATCAACGTGATTCGTGGGCTGAGAAAGATGAAAGAAATGGTCAGACCAGGAAAGCGGGACGAGATACTAGAGGCAAAAATTTCGGGCGCCGCGAAAGTCGCAGAAATAGAAAGGAAGCGCCTGGCATGGGTGCGCGAGCAGAGCAAGAAGAACGCTGCCGCACGGGAAAAACAGGAAGAGATCGAGAGGCAGCACGCCCAAAGGATGAAGGAGAAGGAAGAAAGGGAGAAGGCGGAGCGCGAGAAACGGTTCAACGATGGGATGAAAAAAATGAGGGAGAAGCTTCGCGCAGCAGTTGAAAAGGAAAAGATTGAGAAAAGAAAGCAAAAGGTTTTGGAAAAAAAAGAAGAAGAAGCGAAGGAGCAGGTGAAGCAGGCCTCCAAGAAGCTGCGGGAGGAGAAGGAGAAGAAGAAACGGATCCGTATGCGCGAGGCAGCGGCCCGTAAAGCGGTGGAGAGAAAGAAGTACGAGAAAGAGTGCGCCCTGCAACAGGCCATCTTTCAGGAGGAAGAGGTACAAAGGCAGTTGGAAGCACAGAGGAGGCAGCGCGAAGATGCCTACCGTCGTCGTATACGAATGGAGAAACTCGCCATAGAGAAGAAAGTCGTCGAGGAAGCAAACACGAGAAAGTTGGAGGAGGAAGAGGCCGCAAAGAAGGCCGAGCGGAAAGAACACACGAAAAAGGTTCGTGCGCAAATTAAAGAGAGGCTACTCGAAAAGAAGCGCAAAGAAAAGCGCAAGAAAAAGAAGGCGGAGAAAGCCGCGCGGGAGAACCTGGACAAAAAGCTGAAGCTGGAGGAAGAAGCTCGCAGGCGCGCTGAAATTAGCGCGGCCGCTGGCGTCCGGCAAAAGCAGCAGTACAGCAAAAATTTCGGCAAAAATAAGCAACGGCAAAGCTTCGAGGCCGAGGGGAAAACCACCAGCCGGGTCGGGAAGAAGAAGAAATCGGGAAAGAAAGGTCGAAAAACCCATTCAGCGGGGCTGGAGAGAAACAACAACTTGGTGATGCGGGCAGCACAGGCAATGGGTATGGACAAAAGCGACATCCCGGCCAGCATCGCCGAGAGCCACCCGAAGCCCGGCGCGGCAAACCGCCGCCGTACGGACGTGGAGCTTTTGCCAAAACGTCGCAAAAAGGAGAGCATGAGCAAGTACTTGATGAGGGCTACCCGGGTGTTTGAGAACGTGGCCAAGGCGGAGGCAGTGGATAGTGCGGCAAAGTTCGAGGATGACCTTGAGACAATGCGCCGGGGAACCGAGGAGCCGCTGATGGCGTTCGTAGAGCGGGCGCGAACGTCACTTGAACGCCACCCAGAGTATCGAACCAGGCTGGAAGAGCGAAGAAGGCGCGTCGCGATGGAGCAGCAGCAACAGCATTTGGAAGCTTTTTTTGAGCCCGAAGACTCGTTCGTGGAGAATGAAGATGGAGCACACCTTCCAGCGACCGATTTGATATAGCGATAGTGCAGAAGAATGCACCAGTACCGGCACTTATGTCGAGGGGCAAAGCAAAATAGTTGTTGGCTAAAAGAGTTCATAAGCTTATAGTAAATAGAAGTATCAATATAGAATATTCATGAAGGAATGCAAACCTAGAATGTCTAAATCTAGATTACAGTTCGCAGTACATTAATTTTAATTACTTAAATAACAGCCAGGATTAGGGTATGAGGAAGCTAAATTTAATTACTTAAATAACAGCCAATTTTCTTGTTTTTTAATTAGTACTACTACTTAAATAACAGCCAATTTTCTTGTTTTAATAACAGCCAATTTTCTTGTTTTTAGAATAATACTTGTAAGTTGATACGCAGTGAACATAAATGGAATAAAGGAAGTAAATAATTAAATTTTAAAATACCTTCGTAACTGTACCTAAAATAACAGCCCCATTCATCTCTCATTTATTATGGCATGCTGTACTTACTTACGAGGATTATACGTATATGAGTCCAACGAAATCTTAATTCTTGAATACCCCACCCACCCACCAGTAAGTAAAAAAAATGATAGGATTACCTCCTTCCCCGTTTTCAGTTTTTTTTTGTGCCTTTTTTTACTAGAGATAGACTGAGAGTAATTTTAATTTTTAATTTTGGATATTTTCTTCTTCTCTCTTTGTATTCGTACCGTACCGGTACCTAATAAAAAACAAACAAACAATAGCGGGAAAAAAAAAAAGGAAGAAGAAAGAAAAAAAACATTTTTTTAAAATTATTATTATGGAAGGAAGTTAGGGGTACCCGTTCATATATATTTATAGTCCATTTAAATTGTTTCTTTATCATCACGATACTCGTGGATGATTGTTAACACACACATGTCCTGACTCGAATAATTTGTAATTCCAGGCGAAGCGGAAAGAGAGAGAGAATTCATACAAGATCTCTGAACGAAAGGAAGGATTTTCTGCTTCGCACGGTGCCCGTTTTCCCGCTGACCATGGCAGCCTTAAGAGGCTGGTTGTTGAAGAGAGGAAAAATCAACACGTCCTGGAAGTTGCGTTGGTTTGTGTACGATCCCACCACCGCTGCAGTTGGATACCAAAAGTCTCCTCAGCGGATGGACCTGCAAGGCTCGATTGCCCTGGATGATGTAATCGAAGTATCGCCTGTGAAAGCGTTAAACGCTCTGTCTGCCCTGCCGGTGGTCCTGGAGGACGTTTCGTACCGCTACTGTTTTGACGTGATGACGACCGACCGCACGTACCACCTGCTGGCGCAGTTTGCGGATGAACTGGTTGAGTGGCTCAAAGTATTCCTACTCGCCCCAAATATAGACCGAAAGATATCACAGCACCTTCTGTGCGAGTATTTAACGATTGAAAAGAAGGGAAGAATGTCACAAGTGGGCTGCCTTCAGGGCACCACCATTCAGGAAGACGATGTCCGCCAGCGGCATGATATTGTCGTCACAAGACGTGGCACTACGGACACGCACTGGGACACCCACTTGATGATCAGTGATGACGGCGCGTTTTTGATACCAAATGCTTTTGTTCGAGATGAGATCAGGCTATTTTTTGGCAAGGAAACGATGAAGCGAGTGTGTGCAGTTTTGATGGGGTTCTTGGGTGACTTGAAGTTGAATGGGAAGCGGAGGAGCGAGCAGTTCCTGGAAAATTTGCTAGATGTAGAACTTAACCGCACCAGCTTTGGAGAGGCAATATTTCAGTCTGAGAGCAGCGCCTTGAAATTTGTTGAGGCGTACGGCCAGTCCCTAGCAGAAGCCGAAGGGAAATCAGGCCTGTACCACAGCCTTCTGCAGCCGGTGGTGGATAACTTGTGGGACGAGGAGAAGAACGACTTTGAGGTGGACCAAGACTTCATAGAGGAGGCGGAGGAATACGAGGGGGTGGTGGGGAGGCACGCGTTGAGCTTGGCAAGAATTGTTCACTCCATATTAGATCAGGCAATAGAATTTGTTCCAAACTGTTCAGGCGCGTTGCGACATTTGTGCGCGGCAGTTTTTGCCACCAGCGAAGCGCGATTCCCAGGGCATGGCATTGCTGCGCTGGCATCGCTCCTAATCTCCCGCATCGTGGAGCCGGAGCTTTTGTCGGGCTCCGTGCTCGGCACGCTCGGGGAGAGGCAGCAGCGCGCGATATTTCTGATCGACAAAATGCTCTCGGCAGCCGCGTTTGGACAGCACCATATCGAGAACTATCCCTGGTTCGATGTCATGGAGCAGTACATCGGCGACCTGTCGGAGAAGATGCACCGGTTTCTTCGAGAGCTGTCGCAGCCTGTAACCAACCCCTTCTCCCCGTTCAAACACGACAAGGCTGGCACAAGCAAGGACCCTTCCAAGAAAAAACATAAGGACCAGAACGTGTTTCGCGAATTTGTGCTGGCAAACAGGGACGAGCTACGGATCGCGATTCTATCATCCATCCTTGTCAACAAATATGGAGAGGGCTGCAGCACTCCAGAGGAACCCATTGCAGCCAGCATGAAGTCTTACCATGCCATGATTAACTACCTCGGCACCGACATGTCGCACACGTGGCTTTCGTCCAAAAAACGATACATGTTGAAGGGCGACTCGAGCTCTCCGTTCCGGACGATGCGGGACCGGAAAAATAGATTCTCAAATCGTCAATCGACGGTGGAAGATTTTGTTTCCAACAACAGACCGCCGCCAAAGAGGCAGAGAAGCCACAAGCGAAAATCATTGATCGATATTTTCGCCAAAAAGTTGAGCCCCACCCTCAGCTCCGAAGGGAGCAGAAGCGGGGAGAACGATCACCAAGCGCAAGACAGTGGCTCCGACAGCACCATGTACCGTCCGCCTGCGCTGCCCCAGCTCCGGTCGACGCCCATACTTTCCAAATACCAGCCAATTGCACTCGACGTTCAGGGTTCCAGTGGTGCCCAACAGCTGCCGCAGAGGCAAGAGGACGTGATCTTTGCAGACTCTGAGAAGACGTGGCAGCTGAACGATTTAGAAGAGGACGCACCAACGGAGCAGCCTGACGATGCCGAAGGCAAGGACGTGGAGGAGAAAAATCCTACCCTAGGAACAGTCGATTTGGGCATTATCGGCCGGTCCTGGATCACGGAAACCCTGGCGTGCCAGGTAATGCAAGTTGAAGAGGGGAACGCGGGCGTAAGGGTGGTTTCTGCATGCGAGGCTGTACACGAGGAGGACGATAGATTGAAGGTAAACCCAACATCGACGTACTCCTCGTGGGACTTAAACTTGGTGCGGAAAGCAAGGCACACCGTTTCTTTGAAAAAGAACCGGTTCATTCACGACGGGTTCGATTTGGACCTTACATATATTACGAACAAGGTCATTGCAATGGGTTTCCCGTGCGAGGGTGCACAAACGCTGTATCGGAACAGGCTGACGGAGACGTTGCGGTTCCTCGAGTATTACCACAGGGACCATTACCTGATTTACAACTTGTGTGAGGAGAGGGAGTACGACGCAAAGAAGTTTGGGGGCCGCGTGGTTCGATTTCCATTCTCGGACCACAACGCATGCCCTCTTCCATTTATAAAACAGTTTTGTGAGCACGCCATTATGTTTCTGAAAGAGGACAGCAAGAATGTTGTGGCAATTCACTGCAAAGCAGGAAAGGGACGCACCGGACTCTTTGTCTGCTGCTTGATGGTCGAGTCCGGAGTATTGCCGAACCTTGCCCTTGATATGTATGGGAATCGACGGACACGGAATCACCAGGGCGTCACCATTCCATCTCAGCGCGAGTACGTTCATTATTACCATCGGTACGTTGGAAACATTGCCCAGTATAACGCCAATTTGGAAAACCCAAAATCGATACACCGTTTGGAGATTAACAACATTCGCTTAAAAGAGGGGTCGAAGCTCTTCTTTCAAGCCATAACACCCTCTTACCACAGCGGTGTGATTCCCGTCTCGGACGAGCCTTTGCCGGAGAAGGACACAACCGTTTTGTACGACAGCCGCATGGAGATAGGTTTGGCAGAGGTGTGCGGAGGTGAAGCAAAGGGCGACGGCGGCCGAGAGAACAAGGGGCTTACCTTCGGGCCATTGCGTGGTATGGTGTTTCAGGGAGACATGAAGCTGGTGTTTTACACCATTGCTGGGCGAAAGCCGGAAAAGTGTTTCCAGACGTGGATAAACAGTGCAATGGTCCATGATCGCTTGGAGCTTGGCCGCTCGAAAGAGCAGATAGACGATGCTGTGAAAGACAAAGGGCACCGAACTTTTCGGAAGGATTTTTTCGTTCGAATGCACTTTGAAGATATCACGGAACCAGCAACGCCAGAAAGCAAGGGGAACGAAAGTACGGCCGAAGAGAGCGAGGAGGAGGAGGGCGTTGAAAGCAGCTTTTCTGCAATTAAGTCTGAAATTCAGAAAACACGGGGTTTGCAGAATAATCAGGAAAGGCGACACGCTCTCGGGGTTTTAAGCAAACAAATTATGGAACTTCAAGATATGATCGAAGGAGTGCAGGAGGCAGTACCAGCCGAGAACGAAGAGGAATCGGACGAGGCCGATCTTGATTATCAGTTGCCCCCACTACCAAGCTTGGAGGAAACACCCGAGATGATTGAAGAAGAGATGGAAGAGACCCCTGAGATGATCGAAGAGGAGGAATCGGATGAGACGGACCTAGATTATCAGTTGCCCGCATCACCTATTTTTGACGAAGACGTTGGGCTGCGGACGTTTGCCCCGTTGACAAGCGAGATGTCGAAGCTTTTGAACAATCCTTTTTCCGGAACTTCACCCCGGAAGACGAGCGTTCGCTATTTTGTTAGTTCTCCTCCCTCCTTATCATTTGGGCAGGGGAATCGGACACGGTCCCCCTCAACGACCGATCTGGCGAATTTTTTGATAGACACGAAGAGTGGGGCAGAGAGTTCGCTTGGACCGTCGACGATTGACATGGCGAGTTTTTTGAAGAATTCTGGTACGGAGAAAGAGGAGAAGCTCGTCTCGTGCAAACGATCTCCAATAACTGTGGCAAACTATAGAACATGGAAGCGGGTTCCCACTCGCAGAGAAAAGGGATTGGCGGACGGGATACGACAATTGCGAAGCAGAAGCCCGGAAGCGGCGTCCCCAGCAAAGATTTACAACATCTTTTAAAGAGGAGAAGAGCGATTACTTTGTGTTTACACTTCCTAACTCGTTCAAAAACCAAAAGTCATTTACATAGATATTGTGGGAATAAAATTAATAAAATTAGAAAACATTCGCACGTATATTATTATAACAGCCAATTTTCTTGTTTTTTTATTATGGTTAATTTCAGGAGATTATTTTTTTGATTGACATGTCATCCATTTCCCCCCTCTAGTCCTTAAATTGCGCCTTTTCATCATTGGGGTCAACTGGAGTGAGCGCCTCCTTCGCGCCGTAAAGTTCGTCCTTAAACCCCTTGGTCGGTTTATACGCAGACACCGCCAGGTCGATGCACTGAAACTCTCGCGCATTCAACGATACATCCCCCATGGGCTTTCCGATCGGACCAAATTGCACCATGGGCTTCCCCATTTCAAACCCTGCAGTATTAAGGAGCAGAAGCCCGCTGTCGTTCCCAAAATTCGCCATGCAAGTCATGGACAGGTCCTTCCTCCACCCATACTTGCCCAATTTTGCTCTGGCCCGCCGAGCTATGGGGTCATTGTTCGAGCTGAGGCGTGTGGGCGTCGCATCTGTAGGGACCCAGCCTATCCCATCCAGGTAGAACTCCGACATCGTTCGTCGCTGAAAGTCCATGGCCAGCATTTCGCCCTCAGTTGCCCCTCGCTGAATCCCCTGTGCGGTGTACGAGCCGTCGTTCGACCACAGCCAGGCCCCGCTCAGGCAGCGGGCTACGACTCCATTGTAGCGCAGGATGGCTACATACAAGTTGTTTATCGTTCCCGAGGAGCCAACGTCTCCTTTGATCACTTCGACGGGTTTCGTTGGAACCCACCCTCGAGAGGAGTCAAAAAAATAAAAGTTTTGGTGAAGGAAGATGAATGCATCTTTGGCGAAGGATAGCTCGGGGTGCAAGCCTTTTTCCTTGTTCATTACGAGATCATTCGCTCGGCACCAGTCTTTAAACTCTTCATTGTCGAACCCGTTGTCTGCAAGATACGACTCCCTCTCAACGGCAGACAGCTGGGCCGGCGGCGCACAACTCACACTTGCGTCTTCCTCCACATCGATCAGCCGACGCGCCACGCGCAAAGTTTTCATGTTCACCATCAGAGCAATCGATCCCCACCCGTACTGAAGGCACTGCTGCGGCGAGTACTGCTCGTGCAGCCCTTTCTCACACAGCCCGTGAAATGCTTTCACTTGCCCCTGTTGGATCAGGGAAGCGTGGGGGTCATTCGCAGCCCTTTTGATCGCTTCCCCTGGGTCCATAGCATTCAGTCGTTGATACCCAGCCGAGCGGCGTGGCAACCGAACTTGATCCCACATGATGTGCTTGAGGCCCTCTCGCCACGGCCCGTCACCCGCCAAGCCCTTGGCCGTCACAGGGATCTTGACGAGCGAGGTAAAGTTGTCTAAAATGTTCCTGCCGTACTTCTTGTGGAACACCTCAAGCGTGTTTCTCGGCTGTGACTCGTGGTCGAGGGGGCGGTCGCATTTGATGAACCAGCCCTCTTTTTCCTCCGGCCAAGCAGTCTTGTCGTGAAGACAAACATCCATGGTGGTCACGTAATGGCACATGGTCTCCTTGGTGGGAACGTGCATGACCCCTAGTTTCTTCGCCTTGAACAGCTTTGTGTACATTGCGGTCGGGTCGGAGGGGAACGTTCCGGAGGTGTAGTACCCGTAATCGTCGATAAACTTTCGAAATTCTGGTGGCATGAACACCTCCGTACTACGGACGTTCCGTTCACAGTCTTCAAAGAAGTCCTGCAATATCGTGTCGATGCTCATGGTGTACTGCGAGACGAACAGGGACATGGTGGCGTACGCCACGATGCAGTTCAGAATCAAGACAATGATGGGAGCCCCCACGGAGCCGCCCGAGTTCCCGGACCCCCGCAGGTACAGAAACCCCACAAAGAAGCTGATGCAGAATATCGCGGTTTTCCCAAACATCATTTTAAATTCGATCGCTTCCTCCAGCCCACGAACGCGGCCCTCGTTGCGCATCTTCAGCTTCGTGCCAACCTCCGCACCACGGAGGAAAGAAGACCCTCGGAGGGCAATCTGCTGCATGGCCGCCCGGACGTCCAAGTACGCAATGCTCTGAAAGCAGCAGCACCCGAGAAGGGCCGAGCGCAAACAGCCGCGGAAGCCAAAGGTGATTCGGTTGACGCAGGACAGCATGTTTCGCAGCTTCAGGAAAAGAAACGCCAGCGGTCGCACCACGGCGACGATAGGGTGGTAAAAACTGGCCTTTAGGAGGCTCCCAGAGTGGTAGACCAGCGCCCGTCGGTAGCTGGTCCGGATGAGGTCCGCCGGGACGACGCGGACTTCCAAGTCTTTGGCCTCTGCGAAGTACCACGTGCTCACGGCGGTCGAGATCGTCACCCGGGAGACGTTCACGACCAACGCCACGCCCCACAGTAGCCCATACAGGTGGATTATCGCGAACCAGCGCGCGCCATCGTCGAACCTAAAATACCGGTCGCATGAGCAGTTGGACAGCGATTTGGCGCACTTGCACTTTTGCTCGATGCTCCCCAAGGATATTAGGTGGACGAAGACCACGCACCATAGTACCAGAAACGCGACAAGGATGAAAAAATTGTACACCGGAAAGGTCAGGATGGGCCGAAGGTCGACCGTGCGATCTGGGGCCTTCTCCTCTTCCCCTTCCACCTCCACTGTAACGTCGGCAGCCTTACCACCCTCCTCCTTTTCCACCGCCGCAGTGCTCCCTTTGCAAGGCAGCTTCTTCGGAAGGCAGTTGGCGTGGACGATGGCCACGTTGCACTCGTTCAACGCTTCTGAGGTAAGGTCAAACACTTTCATCGCATTGCCGGCGTCCTTCCGAAGCTTGCAGTCCTTGTACACGAGAAAGACAAACGCGGCAAAGGAGAAGATGCCTACCACCATGGCGAAGGTCTGAGCGCTCGGGTCCACCAGGTGGCTCTTTGCACTGGCGGGGAGCCCCTCTGGCAATTCCACGACGAAGTACGAGACAAAGAACGAGCCAGAGAACAGGAGCAAGCCAGAGTGCGCCACGCAGGTCAAGCTGCCGATGACCCCCCTGGGATTCCACAGCATGGCCTTCATCCACAATAGCCCGAGCAGAAAGGCCACCACGCAGGTCAAGAGCGAGGACACCCAACCGCTCTGAACGTCCGAGAACAGCGTAGCGGAGGCCGACATGATGCTTGCTGACTGCCCATCGATGGGAAGGCAGCGGTGCGAGACGTCGACGGTCCCTACGGTGACCCTCAGGGGCGGCGCCGTCCCGTTCGGGGCTGCGATGTTGGCCAAATAATCGACTAGCGCCGTTTGGTTGGCAACGGGGCAAACCTTAACGCAGATCGCGCGGTTCTCTTCCGGGTTCGGGTACCACAGCTTTGGCCTGTCCGTAAGGTCTACCAGGTCGTTGTTCGAGCCGCAGATGTTCCCGAGCGAGTCCACCCCGTGGAGGACCCGGTCCAGCCGGCCGTTTGCGACCGCGTGGCTTGCAACCCCTATCTCGATAGCCCAGTAAAGCAGGAAAATCAGGATCCACACCTTGTCCCGATGGTACCGTCGAATGGCTAGGACGTCGAATTTCTCTCTCGCAATTTCGGGCAAAGGCTTCCCAGCGTTTATCGTCAGCAAGTGCTCGTCGCCGAAGTGGAGCTTCGCCGCCTTGTACGCGGAAGACCGGGCCTTTGGCCGGGCGTACAGGTCGAACTCAAAGTCGTTCTTGTCCGGTTCGTAACCCTCTTTGAATAGCACGACCAGGGAGGAGTCGAATTCCCCCCCCTTTGGAATGGCGCCCCCCCGGGGCCCCACCCAGAGCCGTTCTATTTTATGCGACTTGGAATTGTTCTTAAACTTGAGCTCGAACTTTGCGCCACCAACAGAAAAGTTCGCCTTGTAGGAGAACAGCGACTCCACTTCGGTGACCTCCGTTAACGAGCTCGAGTCCACCTCCACCGCCCGGTCTTTCCCTATCCGCAAATACGCCCGCCCCATCGTTCCCTTCAGCAAGGAGTTCGCAGCGGAAGATTTTCGCTCAAGAAGTGAGTGCAGGCTCGTTTTCTTCTTCCCAAAATGCCCCAAGAACTGCTTGCATGTTTCTTTGCACAGCTTGATGTCCTCTTCGTCCGCTTTGGACATGGCGGCAACTCGTTTTCGTCGGTCGATTGTTTTAAGACCCACCCGTTTCCCCAAGAAACACGAAACACGAACTACAGCTTTAATAGAAACGGTCGTAATCGGCGGAAGGAGGGGACAACAAGATATTTTATTATAGTACACTTATTATCGAAGGAGATATCAATCATTTAAAAAAAATTCAATTTGTTTCTTAATAATTATTTTTTATTGTTAAAAAAATATATTATTATAATAAAATTTTTTTTTTTTAATTATAATTTATTACAACACTGTTGTATAAAATGAAGAGAGCAGGAAGAAAGAAAAAATGATAAATTTTTTTGTATCTTCTTTTTTTTATAAAATTATAAATTAGACTAATTGAAAAGCCAATTTTGTAGTAGTTTTATCCCGTAATCGTAACTCCGTGGATTTAGTCAGGAAGTCGTTTGATCAGTTGAAAGCTAGTCCTAAATAATGACATATGAAAGCGTCTGCGTTTATTACGTCTAGGAGTACTACTAGATAAAATATAATAATAGCGTCTACGCGTAGACTCCTCGTAGCTGATGAGATGAAAAAAAAATGGAGTGGGAATGATTCTTCTTCTTTTTTTATTAGTCCTATAAAAAAAAAAATAGTCTTTGCACCACGAAACCACGAACCATCATCTCCCTGATTCTATTGTACATTTCATACACGAGAGGAGGAGCTAATTAGTCTAATAATAAATACAATAATAATAAAAAAAATAGTGAAATATTCAAATAAAAAAAGATACATTAATATAATATGGACACAGCACTGTTTTTTTGATATTAATTTTTTCTTCTTCTATCTTCTTCTTTTTATTGCTTTTTATTTCTTTTTTTTTATTTATTTCTTTTTATTTCTTTTTATAGTCTAATACAGTAATATTTCTTTTTATTTCTTTTTATTTCTTTTCTTCTTCTTCTTCGCTCGCCAAAAAAAAGAAGAAGTTTTATAATAAATTTTTATTTTGTTTGTTTGTTTGTTTGTTTGTTTGTGTTTGCTTATAGATATTAATACCGGTAGAAGACTAGACTTTAATTGGTTTCTTATTTTTTACAATATATTTATTTGCAGAGTGTTATTCTGGTCTTTTGTGAATTAAATATATAACAAGTATTATGCTCAAACAGCACAGGAACAAATCGAAAGGGAATTGAACGCAATAGCTTTCTCTCCTTCGCTCCTCCCCCACTTTCACTCCACCAATGGACTTAGCTATTGACCAGTGCGAGATAGAAGACATCGTCGAGGAATTCTTGGCGGCGTGGAGGGACAGAGATGCTTCTACTTGTCATGGTTTGCTAGGACCGCAGTATAGGGAGAAGTGTTCCCAAAGGGATATTGATTCGATGATCACAAACGTCAACGTAGAGGACCTGGACTGGACCAGCTGCGGTGGGCTGAAGCCGGACGCAGACCCTTTCGATGTTTCCGTCACGTGCTTGTCGTCCAACAACATATGCCCCATCGAGTTTCGTTTTGGGATTAAGCGGTCGCCGCTAAAGCCGTCATCGCTATGCATTAGCAGCCTTGTTTGCAAGCCTGCGCTCCACGTGGAACAGGCCACTCGGGCGTTCCTGGAGATGTGGCGGATGGGCAACACCGCGGACATGCTGAGCATGATGGCCCCATCGCTGCGGGACACCCAGAGCCGGGAGCAGCTGCTGCGCAACATGGCCAAGATGGGGAAATTGCAGGCCGTGGGGTTGCCGGGCGATAACAATCGAGCCCAGCGCCGGGAAAACGTGGAGTTCGACAACTCCCCGTACCATGTCAGCGTTTCCGTTCGGTCGGAAGACCGGAGAAATACGTTTCGCTTAGGGTTCGCGAACTTGGGGAAGAAATCGTTCCCGGCAGCGTCCCTGGAAAGGTTGACCTACTTTGACGACCGCCCGGCGCCCAACGCAGACGCGGAGGAGCTCCCAGAGAGCAAGCTGAAGGGCGCGTTTACCCTGCTGAATGCGGGAAAAGCTGGTGACGGCCGGGGCTGGGTGACTGGGTCGGACCAGGTGGAGGGCGGGTTTGGCAATGGGCGATTCATTGAAGCGCAGTGGGGGAACAAAGACCTCTCCACCATGTCCGACGCCCAGCTGGAGATATACCAGGAAAACATCGACGAGATGGCACAGTCGCCGGACGACATGCTCGGCGATGAGGTTAAGCTTGGGGTAGACGTGGGGAATACCCTCCGGGAGATACCGCGGTTTAAGCTGGAGCCGACCTCGATCCGTCGCAGGCTTACGGACAGCTGCTGCTTGGCATTCTTGGTCGCCTTCTACGTGTGCGTGATCGCACTAGCGGACTACGCGGGCAAGAACGGGAACCCAAAGCGGCTACTATTCGGGGTTGACACGCTGGGCAACACGTGTGGCGACGTCAACAAGCACAATTCCGGCGGTTTCGGCGTAGACTTGAGCAGAAAGGAATATCTTTGGTGGCCGGACCCGGCGTCGGACCCGAAATACATGTTGTGCGTGGAGAAGTGTCCGGGACCTGCGGACGTGAACTCCACCGTTATCGTGGACTACATGGTCGTCGCGCAGGATCACACCGCCAGTGCGACCAAGTACACCGTTCTGCGGTCGACGAGCCCCGTGCTCAACCGCTGCCTTCCGGATTCGCAAAAGTCGGGAGAGGCCGAGCTGAAGATCGGAAGGGATATGCTTGTCCTCGGAGATCTTGCAACGGGCTTGAGCACGATCATGACAGCGGCCGGCCTCACCTTCGTCGTTGGCACCGTTTGGCTGTACGCTATCTCCAGGCACGCGGAAAACGTCGTTCGTGGCACTGTGTGTGGGACCGGCCTTGTAACCCTGGTGATCATAGTCGGCTTGTATTTAGTAGCCTTCCCGACTGCTGAAATCGAGAAGGAGGTGACGGACACGACCGCGTCGGACACCACCATGGTGATGGTAGCGGTAGTGTTGATAATCTCCAGCACGTCCTTCTACTCATTCTTCAGCAAGCGAAAGCTGGCAAAGTATGCCTGGCCAGTCATGGGCGAAATGAGCCACGCCGTGAAGCAGATCGGGTCGGGTTTTTTCGTCTACCCTGTGGTCAACTTTGGGCTGCTCTGTTTGCTGGGTTGGGGGACATCCCTCTTGATCGTGCAGGTGCTGAGCGTGGGAAAAGTTCAGCAGATGTGCACATGTGCAAAAAACACACTGGTCCATTGCAAGTGCGTACAGTCTTTTGAGTTCGACCCAGGCATGCGGTGGTGCGCCGCGTTCCTATTGTTTGGAATGGTTTGGAACATGAACATTCTGTTGGAGCTCACCCGTTGCACAACATCAGGAACGCTGTCTGTGTGGTTCTTCACTGACGAGGAGGAGGACGGGATGCGAAGGATGCCGCTCTTCCCCACTTTTACCATGTTTTCCAGAATCTTCTGGAATCACATGGGCACTATCGCCTACGTGGCGTTCATCCGGCCGTTCCACGCTGTCCAAGCGCCAATAATGGACTGTCTCGACAGCTGCCGCAGGCGTCAGGGTCGGGCCGACCAAGGAGAGTTTCGTCGCAAGTGCCTTGGACTTTTCCTCTTGCGCTGCTGCTGCTGGAATTCCATGCGGTATGTGGACTGCGACGCGGCAATCGTCCAAGTTGCCCTCCACGGGCACCACTTCAAGGCCGCGTCTAGGATCGGTTCCCAGCTGTGGATGAGGAACAAGCGGAGGGTTACCGGGATGCAGTCTTTTATCCTTCTCTCGGTACGGTTCGGGACATTTTTTATCTTTGGGGCCGGCATGGGGGCGGCGGTGCTGGTCTCCAAGCAGTTGGGGACAACCAGCCCGGTGGCTGTCCTTGCTATGGCTGTCTTGGTCGTCTATTCGGTCGCCAGGGGTTTCACTATCATGTACAGTATGGTAACGAAGTCGTTCATGCTGAACTTTCTGGAAGACGGTGAGCGGAACGGAATGGACGAGGAGTATTACGAGGAAGCGAACCCCCGCGTGGCGGGAGGGAAGATTTGCCACCCGTACAAGCCTGCTAGCCAGAAAAAAATGTTCATGCCCAAAGCGCTGCAAGCGCTTCTGGAGCGTTTTAGCTTCCTTTTGGACGGGGGATCGTCTCCAAGCACCACAGATATCTGGGACACTATCGCCCAGCCGGCCAACAAGCTCACGCTCGTGCATAGTAACAAAAACTGTAGGCTGATGCGACGGTCGCATGTCGCCCAAACCGAGGATGCGAAATTTTGGGATTCTGACAAGAAGTGGCGGGTTTCGGCGCTCATCCCGTACCGCCACGAAACGCAGCCGGCCGGGCACGTTCGGGTGTACGTGAAAGAACCGACGAAAACGACAGGATGGTGCGGTTTTTTTCGAACTGGCGGGCTCCGAGAACTCGAGCGAGTCCCACAAGAGGACAGGATAGTGAAGGGCCCCTACAATTTTGAGTACGAGGTCGAAAACCAAAAAGGCAACCACCCTCACTTTACTCCAGAACAACAAAAAGGACGAAAACTATCGCGCATCAGTATTCTCGTGGAGACGACGAGCGTCCGATGTGGGATACGACTAATGAAGAAGTCAGAAGCGGGCGACTTAATGGACGACCGAACGCGGGTTCGCCCTGTCACAAAACTGAGCAGTGCCGAGCGCAAGGAAAACCTTGAGCTGGACTCTTTCAACCCGGGGCCGAATTTCCTGAGTTGGATTGAATTTTACGAGCTTAAATGGGACAAGAAGAAGATGACCGACTATCAGTTTGCAGCGCACTGCTACCAGACGTTTCAAATGCATTTTTACTACTATGCCCACAAGGACCACGGACCGGGGTCGTTGGAAGAGCTGGCTGCAGGGGACACCGCTGTCTGTGGTACCAGCAACTTCTTTTACGTGAGTGTACTCCGGTACTTCGGTATACCCGCCCGCTGCATTGCTGGCCACTGGCTGACTGGGAACGAGGACAACACCAGAGTGGTGAAGTTTAAGATTGGTGGGGAAAAGCTTGCGATTGACTTTTCAGACCACTGCCAAAGCGAATTTTACGCCGAAGGCCTCGGATGGGTTCACAGTGACTGTACTGCTAAACGGATGGCGATGGATTTCGACCGCGAAACTCGACAAGCACGGCAAAAGCGAGGGCGAAAAGCGTGGGACAAAACGTGGATGAAAGAGTGCTTGTCTGGCACTTTTGGTGAAACAAACGCAATGCTGTTGTTGGGCGGCAACGGGACACCCTCTATAGTAAATGTTGAAACGGAAACCATGTCGCGCGAGCACGAGTCAACGGAAATCAATGCGATGGAAGGGAGGTTTATGAAGGACTTGGAGAAAGCCATGGCGACCTACCCAAATATGCCCAAATGCACACCAGAATCGTTGTATTGCAAGTAGACCAGGCCAAGGCCAAATCATACTTGTATAAAGTAATATTATACTAATTTAATTTACCTATTTTAATTGATAACGAGGGAGAGGACTAACTTTTATGTCGTACGATATCGTCTATGTAATTATATACTTAAAATTACAAAGAATACGATACCTAAATAACGCAAACTGCTTTGACTTATTTTATTTATTATTCGTTATACGAGCGAGGGCAAAGATCAAATAATGACATAGCATAGCATAGCAGAGAAAGAATCAAAGCACAACAATTTGTCTTCGTAATTATTTTCTTAGCAAATTTTCTAGTTTGGTTCATAGACCACTAACAAGTATTAATATGGTAGTCTAACACAACTATATCGACTATCATTAATTTGCTCAGCTGCCATTTTAGCTAAGATAAAAGTATAACAAGAAGTGTGGAAGTTTAACTCCTTTTTTTCGCTTGCCACGGTAGACTACGAACGTCCTACAACACGACTGCTGCTGTCGTAAGCGCCTGCCTGCATGCAACCTCAACAAAGCTGCTGCTCCCCTCTTCTTTCTTCAAGATCATTTCCTCTACCGTACCAAGTATGAAATAATACCGGTACCGGTACGGTACTAAACAGTGGTAATAACATATAAATAATAATAATAATAAGAAGAAGTAATAATAATAAAAGAAGAGTGCGCGAGAATAATAATCCTGCCCCAGCACACTTTGCGACTTATCTTCTTAAAAAAGGATGACATAAAAGGAGAAAACATCAGTCAGCTACCATTTTAATTTTGTGCATGTGCAATTGCCTTTCAGATTTTCAAGGTAGATTGCCCACATTTACGGATCCTCTTTCCCCAGTCACCACATGAAGATGATATAACGAACGGTACATCCATGAGCAGTAAACTAATAGACTTGAAGGCAAAGTTGCTTCCTGTGGGGAGCACGTTCCTCCACCCGGGTGCTTTCCCAAGAAAGTACTACATCGCCCGCCTTAAAGCAACGCATTTGCCGTGCAGTCACTCAATAGAAGAATTGAACCGCAAGCAGCCCAAGCGAAGAAAATGGAAGGCGTTGAAGAGAAGATTTTTGCCGTGTTCACTAGCACGCACCGCTGAGAAGTTTAACCTCTTCGACGATTTACGAGGCCTGGCTGATTCCGCTTCAGACTCGGAGTCCGTGTCCTCATACAGTAGTTATAGTAGTTCCGGTTCAACTCAGCGAAAAAAATCACCGCCCCAATTGCATGATCCAGTCCACTCCATGCGGCAGGTAAGGGAGGGCAGCTGGGGTGCCGACGTTCACAAGATTCACATCTCCACCCACGTGGAGCACGCCGAAGGTGGGAGTGTGATAACTCCAAAGTTCAAGTACAACGGCAAGGAGGCGGAAGAGCTGAGGAAGAAGCGCATGAGCAAGTCAGGGGACGCTGCGTTGGACGAGATTCTAGACATGAGTTTTGATGAAATCTTAAGCAGGGACTACCCCGACGGCATCACCATAAACGACATCGACCCCAAGCCGCAGGTCGAGGAGGTGTCGTCCAAAGAGTATCAATGGTTTGACGCGGACGACGACGACGACGACATTTACGACGTTAACGAAGCGATCCCGCTAATAAATAGGAAAGTTGAAAAACTACCCCCAGGGTGGGAAGATATAGAGGAAGCAGACGATTTGCTGAACGACAACGATAGCGACATAGATAAATTTTTTGACACCGACGGGGGTGGCCACGCGTTGAGGATGGGTAACAGCTACCGCCCGGATAGCGAAGAGACACGCCCAGACGGGGGCGGCGGCGACGACGACGAAAGAAACAATAGTTTGAAGAATCGGAGTTTGGCGGGGGATGAGGACATCATTTTAAGCGACCACTTTACTCTGAAATTTACCGACCCAACGGTGCCTATTCAGGCCGAACGGTCTCACATGAAGTCCCCTGTACAACAAGTGTCCCGCCAATCGGGCTCACCCGTCCCCCAGGTGGCGAAAATGTCCACCCCATGGTCCGGAACGGTCACGACCGCGGTGATGCCAACAACCCAAGGAATGTGGGTGTTTGTGCCACAACCACCGGCTTCGGAGCCTGGTCGGCGACGGGATCGGCCACAACAATTTCACGCCGATGGTAGCCCCATACGGAACCTCAAGGTGACGCGATCGTGGAACTTGGGCGAGCGGGCAAAGACGACGTCCTACGACCGCAGGGGACAGTACTTTCACTACCGCAACAACCAGCACACACCAGAGTTTAGGTCTACTATGGGCAGCAATCTGTCCACCAACCCGCGGAGGCGCTTGTTCACCATGAACCAAGGGCAGGACAGGAACCAACAGGTGAGCTCGAACCCGTACAATCGGATACGAGAACTAAAGGATATGATTGCAAGCTTGGAGTCCAGCATAGACTCTTTGCAAGGAAAGAGAAACGCAAGTGGTAACGAAATCGACGCGCCGATGTAATGAAAAATAAAAAGAAAGTAATTCGTTTATGATAATAATAATTTTTTTATAATTTCGTATTTTAAATAAATTACCCTCCCCCGACACCCCAACTCACAAATGACAACTTTGAAGATCACACAAGGAATGAACCATCTACGAGTGGAACACCGGATGAGGAAGTTGATTATGGGTCATGTGGAAGCCATGTTAATCAATCTACCGATTCAGATCATAAATGGAGTACATCTGAGAATGATAGTCAATACTAAAGTGACAAGGGTATATCGATTTAGTAAGACCAAAAGAGCAAAGATAGATTTCAGTTCGCAGTACATTAATTTTAATTACTTAAAATAACAGCCAATTTTCTTGTTTTAATGTTTAAAAAAAAAATTCGTGTGTGTATCATACCGAAAATAGAAGGTACTTAAATAACAGCCAATTTTCTTGTTTTTAAACTTTATTAAACAAACACGTATCATAATCCAAAATGTCGTTTTTGTGAATTTAATAAGAGTAAAAGCAGAAATTAATTCAGTTCTTATTTTTGTTTTTTCGAATAATGTGCGCTCTCTTTGAGATTTTTTTTACAACCCGAAGTCACTGTACCTCTTGCATAAAACACTTTAGCCCGACGCTTTGGGTCTCAACTTTCTTTCGGGCTCGATTCTGCGTTCTTTGCAGGTTTCTTTTTGACAGGCTTCTTTCCCGCAGGGACTTCCTATTTCGTTGGTTTCTTTGCAGGGGCACGCTTCTTTGCCGGGGCAGGCTTCTTTGCCGGGGCAGGCTTTTTTGCCGCGGCAGGCTTTTTTGCCGGGGCAGATTTCTTTGCTGGGGCAGGTTTCTTTGCTGGGGCAGGTTTCTTTGCTGGGGCAGGTTTCTTTGCCGGGGCAGGTTTCTTTGCTGGGGCAGGTTTCTTTGCCGGGGCAGGTTTCTTCTTTGCAGGCTTTTCGGACTTCTTTGAGGGAGTTGCCTTTTCCTTGGACTTTTTCGCTTGGGGCTTATCAGATTTATCGTCTTTCGGATTCCTGCCGTTGGCCTTTCCACTTTTCTTATTGTCATTCTTCTTCCCGGGTTTTTTCCCACTGCTCGGCAATTCCTCACGCAGCTCCTTCAAAGTAATTTTGACCGGTGTTCCCTTGGCGCCTTTCTCGGCCTTAGTTTTCTGAGGTGGCACTGTTTTCTTGTGGCCGGGCGCCGCCTTCGCCAGAGCGTCGGCGCGGGCGGAAACTTTTGACACAGTGGACGGCTTCTTTTTCACCTTTGGGGCATCATTCTTCTTCGGTGCAGCCCTCGCACCGTTCCTGTCCGGCTGTGCACGCCCGCTTCTACCCTCTTGCCGACCGTTTCTTCCCCTGTTGCCTTGCTTAGGGCCGTTGAAAAAGGAGGAATTGTTCGAGGCTTGGGGCGCGCGCGGGTTGCGTCCTCCTCCGTTGCTATTGTTATTTCTTCCTCGTCTGCGGCGATCGTTGTTGTTACCTAACTCGGGAAAATCGCCTCGCCTACTTTCGAAACCGTAAGAGTAGTCAATATTGTTGACCTCACTGTGCAGGGCGTCTTCCTTCTTCTTCAGCTCATTAATTTTTTTCCGATAATTCAATCGGGTCTCCACCAGGTGGAGGGCACTCTCCACTGCGACCACCGTTCCAATCAACTCTAGCGTGTCTCGTTCGTCGTTCAGCTGGGCCTTGACCAGGCCAGCGTGGTCGCGGATTTTGTTCAGCTCGACCCCTCGGCCACCACGAACGGGGGCCAGGAGCACGGCGACGTCTTCCGAAGAGACGGCCATCGTCTTCATCGAGTACTCGAGCATCTCCCGGGCCCGGGCAACGTCCGCCTTGTCGTGCCCCACAATGCGCACGGCGCCGTCCTCCGGGTCCACCACAATACGCTCCACCCCGGTGTTTTCCTTCACCGAGTTCACGTGGGCGCCCCCTTTACCAATGACTAGACCAATCAAGTTATTTGGGACGTAAAACTCGGCCCGAAGGCCGTCCTCGATTTCTTTCAACGCCGCATCGCGGCTCTCCTGCGCGCGCTCGACGCGCCTTTCGCGCGTCATGACCTCGTCCTGTTGCTCCATGTGCATTGCGATAATGTTCTTTGCAGCCCGTACCTTGGCACTCGATGGGCCTTCAAAGACGAAATTGCCGGCGTCTTTCTTTTTGCTACCGTGGGGAACGTAAAGGGAAACGTTGAGCTGGTATTTTGTTTTTACCTCCTTCATCTCATTCTTCATGTATGGGGTACTTGCCCAACTATTGAGGTGTTTGGGGCACCCAACGATTGCGCGGTTGTAAGACATAGTTGGCTTGGACGGTAGTTTTGCTTCTATTTCAGATAATAGATGTGTACTGTTGAAAAGCTTATTTATATTCGTTTGTCGTAAGAAAAGAAAGCACGGAAGTTAATTGAGTCAGTGTTTATTTCCTCTTTCTTTTCTGTTTCAATCGTTTATACAATATAAAAGACAATGTAAAAGTTTAATACTATATAAAAGATACACAAACAAAAAAGGATACCTTTCACAACTATTATTTTATTATTATTATTATTTTTAATAATAAAAAAATAATAATATAATAATAATACTAATAATATAATAATAACACTCCTCCTCTATATTTAGATATTATTAAATAATATTCTCTCTCCTCGGAGGAGATCATCAGATCATCATCTTTCAACAGAACAGAACACAGAACACACACAACAACAACAAACAACAAAAAATCTACTTTATTTAGTAGTATTACTATATAGACGACTTCGTTGCTTTGTACATACATAGTATTAGTATTATATATCAAAACACCAAGCAAAGAAGAAGAAGGAAGGGAAGGGACGGGGGGGGACGAAGGAAGAGGAGATCCCAGCCGCCTGATATAATAAAATTTATGTAGTATTTTAATAAAAAACCAACGAATGAGAATTATTTAGTCGTCTATTTTATTTGCGCGGGATAATAAAAATAAATAATACTCGTACGAGGTAGTCGTCTTTATTAATTGCCTCATTGTAGTGGTTGGGATTGCTCTGCGGTTTTGGTGTAATGCTGTTTTTATTTTAATTTTGTGGTTAATTTTCTTTTGAAGATATAATTTAGAATTTAGACTGTACGATTCCTTTATTATTAGTGCAAATATCATCTATTTAAGTATTATTAGTCTATACACTTTTGGAGATTTAAAAAAGCAAACAAGTTGGCATATTAAGTATAATTATTTATATAGTAAAACATTAGATATACCTATGAAAAACAGATTAAAAAAAAGCGTTATTTTTTTTTTATCATCTGTTCATCGTCGTCGTCGTTCGGTCTTCTGTCAACAAATATATTTTTTTTTTACCACCAGGTACCTTGGTATGTCAACAAAAAAGTTCCTTCTTTCTTTTCGTAACAGTAATTAAACTCGGAAACAGATGTTTCAAAAGTTACTTCTGAGAAAATTAAACATTAACAAGGGGATTACGAGAATAAAATAAACAGTTGATTTGATTGTTCTAGCTTAACCTTGAACAGAGGGACTGTTAGTATTATGATATCTTCGGGCTCTTCCCTGACGTCCAAGTCGAAGGTGTTAGACGAGGACCAGTTGAACGACATTCAGGAATGCTTTGACTTGTTCGATATCAACCATTCTGGAAGCATTGACTATCATGAATTCAAGATTGCTATGCGGGCATTGGGGTTCGACATGAAGAAGGACGATGTTATTTTGACGATTCGAGAATTTGATCGCAGTGGCAGGGGAAAGGTAGATTATCCAACATTTTTGGCAATAGCAACGAAGAAAATCACGACCCGGGACCCGCACGGGGAAATTTTAAAGACCTTTGACCTTTTCGACGTTGACAAATCAGGAAGAATAAGCGTCGAGAATTTGAAGGGGGTCGCGCGGGACCTGGGGGAAGACTTAAAAGAAGAAGAGTTGAAGGCGATGGTTGAAGAGTTTGACCGTGATTTGGATGGGGAATTGAGTTTCAGTGAATTCAAATATATCTTGAGTCAAGCCTTTTAATCCATCTGTCAAAACGCAAGAATTTAGTCCCCATTTTTTTTCTCTTCCTCATCCTCCAAAAAATATAGAACCATAATTAAGTATACTAATTTGTATTCTTACTACTCGTACACCGTTCTTCGTTCAATACTGCTGTGTGTCGTTTGATATTATTATTTTTTTATTATTTTATTACATTACGTCGTATTATACCCAACAATTTTGGATTATTATTAATTAATGAGGACATTATTGAATTAAAATATAAATAATAGTTTTCAAAAATAAGAACTCTACAGTCATAACATACCGGTACCGGTACCCGTTTTCTTCTTCTTGAATTCTTAATCTCCTCTTTCTTCTTTTTTGTTGTTGTTGTTGTTTCGTTCTTTTCTTCTTTCGTTCTTTCAATCTCTTTCGCAATAAATATTATAATAATTTGTTATGAATGAATATTATTCGTCTAGAAGAATCGAAAATAGAAATAAGTACAAACTATTCTTTACCTTTTATGAATCCAATAGGAACGAAAGCGTTTTAACCATATATTTAGAATTCCATCGTTCAAACAATTCAGGGTTTTCCAAATATTTTTCTCGTTGTCGTTGCTGCAAAATAAACGGTTGTTGGCGGTTGGTTCCTGGCTTTCAAATGGACAAGCAGTACTCCAAGGAACGCAAGTCACCGGGGCTCTTGGAGTCAACGGCGAGGCCTCCGCTTCCGCCCTTGAGGGATCATTTTTTGAGTATTCAAAGGCCTAGAACAGCCGGTCAAGCGGGGTCTCGAGAGCAAAGAAAGGTAGCCCTGAAGTCATCGATTGCAACAACGTCTCCAATTGTCATACCTCGTCACAGACCGCATACCTCGCACGCGTCCGTCCGCAAAGGAAACTCAGAAGCGAGCATATTTTTGACGGACTTCTTCAACTACGATGTCAAACCGAAGGAAGCGGAGCGCCGCACTAGCATATTGTCAAGAAAAACCGACAGAGCTGCCAAAGAAATGTTAAATATTGACGACGTAAGCAGCGGTAGTGACAGTTCCCATGGAAGCGAGCGGCCTCGTTCGAAAGGGGAGCTTGGTCATAGTGAATCTTCGTCCGATGAATCAATTAAACACGGAACACATACACGTTTTGAAAGTGATTCGCTTGGAAGCAATAGCAGTAATTCAAACAGTGACAGTTTGAACAGTGACAGCAGTGATAGTAGCGGTGGCAGTAGCAGTGACAGCGAGGAGGACACGGGGGGGCGCGCGCAAAGCGTAGTAAGGCGAATACCAGGGGACCAACAGTTTAAATTCTTTGCTAGCGGGTACAACGAGGAGGAGGATGGTTACAGCTCCAGCGGTAGGAGCAGTAGCGATGACAGCGAAGTCATAATAAATAAACTCGGCTTGTCGATTACAAGGGACTTTACCGAGCAAGTTCTCACGCATCGTGAACAGTACTCAAACACGGACCAGGGGAACGAAAGCAGCGACGATGACAGCGACCAGGACAATGAAGGGCAGCGCGACGACAGCAGTAGTGACAAGGAGGACGGTGGAAGTGAGCCAGGCAGATCCAAGCATCTCGGCTCTGACTCTTCGTCGAGTGGGTCAAGCGAAGAAACTGAGGACACGGAAGAGGGGGAGATTGAGGCTGAGTATTGTGGAATGGGAAGCAGCATGAAGGCGTGGAAAACGCCCCCACGAAAGGAATCGCGCAATACGGCGGCAAGCCAACAGAACGTTTTAAGGGAAAAATTAATTATACCAAAACTGCCCGTCACGGAGCAGGTGTTAGTGGAGGATGTAAGTGCTCAAGACCTCCAGTATTTAGAAGCATTTACCACTCCCCGGAGCACTCGGCTACCGCAATACCAGGATCGCACTGGCCGTCCTACGGAAGGGGACGAATCGCGCCGAAAACACCACGTACCGCCGCATATCCGACTGTCCCAAAAAGAGGAATCTCTGCATATGACTGTGAACAACGCAGTCGAGAAAAAGTCACATTCCAAGCTCCCGAGGTTCAGCACCATGTCAAACAAGAAGCAGTCAAGTATTGCGGAAGGACCCCAGAGCAATGGTTCTACCATTGAGCAGCATCCGCGCGCAATTCCCATGCCACGAGTTCGTGTCAATCCAAAACGGGATTCGCCAAATTTGGATAAAACGTACAATTTCAGGGCCGTTCGACCCAATGCCATCGGGAGCCCTGAATTCCAGCTACGCATCGTTCGAGCAGCCGAGGCTGCTGCTGAGGCGGCGGAAAGGAAGCACGATGTAGGCGATGGAAGCCACGGCCTCGAAGGCAAAAAAGCACAAGACGCGGACGAAGAAAATTCCAGCGAAGTGGCTTCCCGTGAACATATGATTCAGATGCTCTCCGCCTTAAACGAGAGACGACAGTTTCTACAGTCTACAGAAGAGAGAAAAGCTGCAATGAAAGGTGTCGCGAGCTTGATCATTCCCAAGCATGGAGACATGTCGTCGATGGCGCCCAGTCCTTCTGCCATTTTGGGGAGCGTTTCACCGTCAATTCAATCAGACCAAAAAGTTCCGTTGAACGGTCATAAGTTTGGCTTTGCAAAAAGTGAGGAGGAAACAGCGCACCTCAGAAAGCAAAGCAAAGTGGCCTTCCTCGAGGTAAATGCAAAGGATGGGCACGGGGCCACAAAACCATTTCTGGTCAGCCGAAAGAGCAATGAATTCAAGCGAAGACCTTACACTGCACCGCACAAGAAAAAACATCCCGTAGAAGTCACCGCAGAGCAGGCCGTGCGCGCCAGCAGCAGCGTCAAACTGTCGGAATCGTTGACCGCTAAAAAAGCCTACGGTGGCCGAAGACTTGAGTATGTGCGATTGCTGGGGCGTGGCGCATCGGCAAAAGTGTATTTGGGCCGACTCCATCGCACTTCCGGAGCGTCTAGCAAAGGGGAGCTTGTGGCGGTGAAACAGTTGCGTACCCTGAACAAAAAGAACAGCGAGAACGATGAAATCGGAAGAGTATTGAGACTAGAAGTCGACACGCTGCGTCGTTTGCACCATCGAAATATTGTGGCCTACCGTGGGATGCATTTCAGCAAACGAAGAAAAGAGTACCAAATTCTCATGGAGTACGTTGATGGAGGTTCCTTGGCGGATGCTGTTAAGAAATTCCCGAACGGTATTGCGCACGACGAGCTGGTTCGGATTGCAACACAGATAGTCGATGGGCTCATGTACTTGCATGCGCAGAAAGTGATCCACCGAGATTTGAAACCCGCAAATATTCTGTTCAGCAAGAAGGGTGTTGTCAAAATAGCCGATTTTGATATATCGACTCAGGTGCACGGACTCATAAAGACAAAGCAGAGGAGCTGCGTTGGGACCCCATGGTACACTGCGCCGGAGGTGATACTGGTTGAGCCGTATTCGTATAGCGCAGACATATGGAGCCTCGGCTGCACAATGTACCAGTTAGCCACGGGAAAGTGCCCCTATTCGGAGTGCAACGCAGTGCAGGCAATGTTCAAAATGGTCAATTGCGGCTGCCCAGATTTTCCTGCAGATTCCAAACTGCATGCCGACCTGAGGAATTTTATTTTCCAATGCTTCCAGCGCGACCCCAAAAAGAGACCCTCAGCACGAACGTTAAGAGAGCACCAGTTCCTTTGCGGAAAATGGGCAAGGTTTGGGTGCTTAACCGGTGCAGCCGAGGACGAGAACGAATCAGACGAGGATCGCTATTCAAGCGATTTTGACGATGACGAAGACATGCACACCAATTCCCATAAATGAAATTTACCGACTGCGCACGAGCGTCTAAGAATATTTTAATTTATCCTAAAGTCAATGTTGTTAAAAAACAAAAACATTGGCGGTTATTTTAAGTTAAAAGTAGATTTTAAAAATTAATATTAAAATATGTTGCATGAAGGAATGTAAACCTTGAATGTCTAAATCTAGAGTTCAGTTCGCAGGTACATTTAATTACTTAAATAACAGCCAATTTTCTTGCTTTTTAAATATCAATTTTATGATAGTTTGAATGATGAATACGAATACGCCCTGAAGTGGAAAATCCATGATACTCTTAGTAGACTTGGAT